>JAPSGF010000030.1:4390467-4500119 GCA_035772895.1 Perdix hodgsoniae | reverse complement strand
AGGAAAAGGAAAAGGAAAAGGAAAAGGAAAAGGAAAAGGAAAAGGAAAAGGAAAAGGAAAAGGAAAAGGAAAAGGAAAAGGAAAAGGAAAAGGAAAAGGAAAAGGAAAAGGAAAAGGAAAAGGAAAAGGAAAAGGAAAAGGAAAAGGAAAAGGAAAAGGAAAAGGAAAAGGAAAAGGAAAGAAAAAACAGCTGTTAAAATTGCTAACAAAATTTGCAGAATAGGATAAGAAAATATTCTGGTGAGAACAGAATCAGAAAAAAAAAGAAAGAAAAAAGAAGAAGAATTCTGAAATCTTATTTAGAGCAACTCTGACGAGCTCTGCTCTGACCAGTGTGCAAAATATGTTTTCTCAGCAACACTTTTCAATAAAATTGGGATAGATCCAAATAGCATGAGGCCACAGTAGGGACCTCCAGATTTCAGTCTGAAAATCTGTTCCCAGCAGCATCCTGCTGCGGAGGCAGCTGTGCTTGAGCTGCTTTCATCTCACCTATTGCACATGGGGGTGAGCCTTCGAAGGTGATCGTCCCATAACACTCTCCAAAAATAAATCCCTGAGATCATTGTTTGCTGCATTAGGCTCAGCAGCTGTTTTCACACTAGAAAGCCTTGCACCCATTCCACCCAGGCCCTAGTGGGCATGTCTCTCTGTGTGCCCACAGCACCGTCTGCCATGCAGCAGAAACAGTGCCCTGGGGGGGTAGGAGGGGATATTTTGTCTCAGAGCAGCAGGTGGGCTGTGCCAGGACAGCTTGGTACCTTCTCCCTGTCATCTCCAATGCCCCCCTGGGGCTGCCAAGGAGCACACTCCCTTCTTGCCTCTGAACTACCATCAAGGAGTTTTTGCCCTGTGTCCTACTGAAGCTCTTCAGGATAAAACACATTCCCTATAGCTTTTTGCTGCTTACAGACATTCAGTAAACACAGCACGGGTTCATTCACATTTGCTTTAGGAGACACCTCATAGAGTGCCAACCCAAACACATGTAATTTTGGAAAAAGCAGGGTCTCAGAAGGCACTCTGTGCAGGACAGCTAGTCTGCAAAGGCATTTGCAGGCATTAAGAGCTGTAGCAGCTTGAGGAGTTTTTAAAAATCTATTGTCCTTTCTTTCATACAAACATACAAGATTTTAGCAATCCCTCATGCCCCGCAGAAGATATATTTCAACACCTGTACTGACTTTGGTGTCTGATGAACTTACAGACTAGTTCCTTAAAGGAATGGTTTTCAGCAAGGACGAAGGGGAACAGTTGTCCCCAAATGCCATTTAACATTCATGTATGAGAAGTACACACTGCTATAACATTTTGGTGATCAAGTCAGGAGACCAGCTGGGGTAAGCAACAGCCAGTTTAGAGTGAAGAGAAGCAGCTGCTACTGTGTACCAGACCAGTTTCTGTGCCAGCTCAGGATGAGGTAACTCAGAAGAAAGAGTTTCCTTTGCATTCTACAGGAAATGCTTAGAGATTTCCAGGGAAGGTTTTATACACTTGCCTGCCAGAGGTAGGTTCTACGGTGATCACAAAGAGAAAGAGAAGTAGCTTCTGTAAGGGCTGTTAGAAGAAAGCCTTACAAAAAGATAAATAAATAAATAAATAATCTGTACATTCTTAGCCTTCTCTAAATTAACAAAAACTACTCCTTGGTGAAGCAAAACTGATAACCAGCTCCTAACAGCATTGCTTATGAGAGGCTTCAAGTTTCTGAAGCAACAGCATGCCGACACTGCCAGCCTTGCCTTTGTTACGGTGCTGGCCCACAGCAGAGCTCCCATGTTAAGCCCGGGCCAGCTCACGCACCAGCTCTGAGGCCTCCATCCCTGCTGGGAACAAAGCTTGCAGATCCCCAGGGTTGTAGGCCAAGAGGTTGTGGCTGCTAGGGCTGAGGCCATGGCAACTGGTTGGGATGGGTTGACTTGGTGTCGCTGAGCTGTTGCTGTGCAGCAAGGCCATTCCTTCAAGCTAGGCTGCATACGCAGGCCTACACAAAACTGGGGCACAGCATGACAGGAGGTACAAAGCAGGTTTACAACCCTAGTTATGAAAACCTCCTCTTCCCAACCCCAGCTGCTGCAAGCTGTTTCTGAGGGACCCAGGCAGACATCTGCTATGCATCCACAAGGGTCTTTTCCCATAGGTAAAAGAGTGGCTTGCATGGGGTGGAAAGGGTAGCACGTGATGTATTGTTGCTCTTTTCATATTTAACAAGTAGACTACTATAATTAATAATGTAAAACAATAAATAAATAATGTCAACTAGAAGATTAGCTTAAAAAACAAGTACCTCCCGTGCATAAAAGCACTTTGTCTACTCTTAGAAGCCAGCTTAGCTCAGTAGTTTTGGGGAAAACAGCTCCCAAGCCACATTCCCCCTTTTTGTACCACACAGATAGGAACTTTCAGAGCAAAGGTCTTAGCTCTGTACTGGTCCTTGCCTGTCAACCTGACACATGGACAACTCTGAACTGATTATTCTTCTTTGCCTCAGGGGGACTCTTGCAGCAAAAGACAGCCTCAGGAACAAGCAGCAGAAAGGTAATTTATCCAGGAACTTTTTAGACACTGGAATCTTCACCGTTCAGATACAGTTGCATTAGCATCATGCTCTGCTTAGGCTTTCTAGCCCAGTTCTGTCGCTCTCAAGCTCATGCAGCATGAGCTGGGGGGGAAGATGATGCCTGAGGATGCCTATAGCTGCAGGACCCTAATATTTCTTGCTTCTAAATTAAATGCTGACAAGAGCTCCCTGTGGGACCAGCTTGCTGGACAGGGAAAGCTCATGTCCACTCTATTACTCTTCAGGGCTGCTGTTGGTCTGTGCTTACCCATCCAGGAAAGCATCCTTGATGACACTAGCTGTCCAAAATAAGGCCTATGTTCAATTATGCAGATCCAATACCTATGATCATAATGGGGCACTGCTCAATGTACAGGGACAGAGGTAGCACTCTGCCGAACTGAGATAGCAGGATTGCTTCATGAACATCCCTAGTGACAAATTAGGAAAGGACGGAACACTTTTTCTTGGATCTATGCTGTAAAAACTCTGCTCATTTCAAAAGGCTACCTAATGTTTGATTAGATCTTTCTAACAGCTGAGATCTCTGAGTGGAAACATAGCATCCAACTTGCGAGGGACACATTTCTAAGCTAACTTCTCACTTAGAGTAATTCTAGTATCTTGCAACGTCTTTATTTCACTTGGCTTTGAAGAGATAGAGGAGGCAGATAATTAATTATAAAAGACAGTTAAAAAAAAAGAAATCAGTCATTCCAGAGTCTTAAATCCCCTAAAGACAAAACTGATACACCACTGACAGTGCATGGGCCCTTGCTAGTGCGGAATCAAACACCTACAGCTGAACTGCGTTACAAAAGCTTCTGTTCACTTCTCTCACCTAAAGTGGTAGGAAAACCTATTTCATTTTCTTCGAACCATATGACAACATTTGGTAAGTTTTGTTTCCTCCCCCTTATATAAAATAATAAAGGATGATAATTACCCATCAAGTGATGTTCCAGTTTTGTTTATGTGATGTTCAGAACAGTTTGTGGCAATAAAATGAATGGGCACTTGAATGAGGTATTATGCTAGAAGATATATTTAGTTTAAATACTAATAATAGCTTAACAGCAGCAAGGCAACATAATGGAATATGACAGATGTTGGATGTTCTCCCTTTGCACAGTGCCAGATGTATATTTCAGATTACTGCTTGCATCCCAGAAGGGGCAGGAGGCCTCAGTTTTGGATTCATGTCCTGGATTCTGCAAACAAGTATTCAACCCTTCCATAAAAATATAAATGACAACTTATTTTCATTACACATATCAATATTTTTTTGCACGGGCTAGTGTTCAGCGAGCAGCCCTAGAGGTGACACCATTGAAAGACTATTAAGAAAAGCCATCTGTTTTCCCACAAGGTTATGCAAAAGTAACCTTGGCCACTGGGAACATGGCTTGGTGAGGACGAAAATCCAAAGCTCCTGCAGAATCAGTTCATTTGAGCAGTCAGACAGTGCTACCAGCCAGAGGTACCATTGCCAAGAAAGAAAGTGTATGGATATTACAGGCTCTTTGAAGTTTTGAAGTTGATGAATGCCAGGAATGCTATACACAATTGAACACTAATTTTAGAAAGCTTTTTTTAATATTTGCCTATCATTTTCATATTTGAAGAGAAAAAAAGTTCTGTGAAATGTCAATAGCAGGTTCATTTTGTAGAAACAAAACCAAAAGTGACAGGGTTGGCTTCTGTATTTTCCTCCCAGGATTGATAGCTGATACTCATTTCCCAATTATTAGCCAGTAGTATGAACCCAGCTGGGATTTTTAGACACAGTGACCATTTCATCACAGGCTTCCATCACTGAAAATACATTGCTGCTGGTACATATTATGTCTTCAAACATTTCTGTAGTCTTGCTGCCATCAGCAGCATTTTACAGAAGCAGTAATTCAGTGAATAGTTGGTCCAGGGGTTCAGGAACAGGAGTTTCCAGCCCACATCCTCTCTATCTTGTTGCCTCTATGAAACTCAGAAGCATAGAACAGAGATCTACTAGGTGTCCTGTAAGTCCATGGAGTAATCCATTTCCCATAAGAACCCTCCAGATTAGGACTGTATTGTAATTACATGCTGAAATGAGCTGATGTTGGCAGGAATAGTTCCCAGGGATTAGTGCTATCGTTCACGTGGTTGTTCTGTGACTTGGTAAGTCACATTCTGCTCTGACACCAAAGCTCTGAGGAACAGCAAACATAGTCAACACCTGTTCTACAGTTAGGTGGTCATTAAGGGCCGAATCTCTCAAGAACCAAAGGACATCCCTACCCCAGGTCTCCAATAGCACCTTATCTGATCTCCTATCACCATCAGTGTCTAACTATCCCAGCACTTGAGGAGACCATGCTGGCAGGCCTCTGCAGGAAAGAGAAGACCCAATACTTTCTCCTGAAGAATAAAGGAACAGGTCTAATAGCACAGTTATTTTAAGGAAAGGAAGCTAAGAGCTGAATCTTGTGTTTCTGAATCCCATCTAGTGTCCTAAACATTAGTCTATTTTCCCTCCAGTAACAGATTAAAGGAATTCTGACATAGGGACTCTTTTCTCCATTAAGGTTTTTAAGCATTTGGTTTTTGATCAGCCACTGTCACCACCACATTTCTTCAAAGAGATATTCTGAGTTGTTCTAATGAGCATCAGCCAGAATCTGAAACAGGGAGGAAGGGAGTAATGGTTCACAGATCTCCAGAGCTACTACGGAGTTATGTGGTTGGGATCAAAGAGGACTGCATATGACAACAGCAGCACTTAGAGATCTTAAGAGCCGCGTTTTCTCACATCAAGCTTTATACAACCACAACACTTTGTTCTCAAATACTTAAACAGGTTAGTGACAATAAATAAACGGCTGTAATTATAACATGACAACATATTGAAGCCAGTGTGGTGAAAGTGCTTTGTATTTGGCATCCTAAGGTTGTCATCATCCTCAGTATCTTACCCTAACTCAGATCCAAGGCAGTGTTGGAACAAACCTTGCTGCTAACAAATGAAGAATTAGATGCACCCTTGATCACTGCTTCCTGTACAAAGAGACACTTATGTTGAATACGTTAGTGTCATCAATAAAATTTTGGGCTGTTTAAGACAGACTCCTCCACTATCTGTGCTGCGAAATACAGTTGCAACATGACAGCTATTCCCAAAGGTGGCTGTTTTGGAGCCATACATAAGTTTAATTCAGTTAAGGTACACTAAGCAAATGACAACAACTAATCAAAACTTCCCTTTATCTCCCACCAAAGGACTTCCAAAAGTCAGAAATTCCTACTTTTCTTGCTCTTGAACAAATATTTTTTCTTCAAGTGTCTCAAAATGCTGTAAAGTCTATAAGGCTTCTTGCTAAATCACCACTGAAATACAGATAAATGCATGCTTGATAACAAGATGTTAGCTACTCTGACAATCGCTGAGCAGTTCTCTCCACTTGTTGGTGAGCATGTCTCCATGTGTGATAATACATATGTCAGTGCATAGACTTAATGGGAAAAATCAAAGCCAGGCATGAGCCAGGAAAACTTTCCTCCAAATAACAGTCAGGAAAGGAAGGGACAGAGATCCACCACTTCCCTGCTCCCAGATTATTTTCAGCAACTTACTGTGATCTGTAAAGGCTCTACAATCTTACAATAGTCTCTACTCCCAACTCTAAAAGCATTTTTTTATTTTTATTTTTAATTTTTTACAAGGTCTACTAAAGAAAATACTTTAGTAAAACACTTTTAGGCATTCTGCTTTCACAGGATTTGCTTCATACCTCTGTCTTCAAAAGACATGGTATGAAGAACACTTGAGACAGAGGGTTTGCTTTGCTTGTTTATTGAAATGGAGCTTAAGTTGTGGATAAGGTATCATAATGCTATGAGCCAAACTTTAAACACATTTTACGTATTTAGTCTCCACTGTGATTGTGCCTATGCACAGATGCAGTGGATGCTATTACAGTTGGTTCAGTAGAACCAGTGAAATCATAGCCTGCTCTCCAAATGACTCTAGAAACTTGCTCCACAGCTTACACCTGCTACAGTCCCTTGACACTATGGTCAAGTTACCCCGAGTTCATGACTGCTACTTCACTAGGATGCCTGTCTTGGTAGCCCCTGACATTTGTTTAGTGACTGCAATCATATAAATTTTAGCCATAAATGTAACATCCAAATGAAAATTATGAGTTATTTTCCCCAGTGGCAAATAAGTACATGAAATAATATTAGCTCAATCACTTGGTCTGGATTTTCAAACATACTTAAGGACTGAACACACTGGGATGCAACTAAAAGAATTTCCAGAACCACATCAGGCATGCTAATTAATTTAAATAGAAATTGGATGACTTAATTTCAAAACATTCCATGTGTATGCGTATATCTCCATGCAAAAATCACTTCAAATACATAGCTTTCCAAAGTTGTCTTTTTTACTCCTTGCTCCTGCAAATTGGTATGTTCAAATTACAAATTTGAAAATATGCTTTTATCACTATATTTAAACTAACAGCTTAGGGTGTCTGGCTGACCTAATAACTGGTTCTCTGTTGCTGCACTTTGAGTACATTTGGCCATCATTTAGCATCATCACGGCTTCATTCAGTCCACTGCAGGCAAGTCTCACAACTTCTACGAAACCCAGCATAACTGCATTTGAAAATGGTGTTGTCTTCTATCTCCTCTCTTTTTTTTCCCCCCTCGTTTCCCTGTGAAAGGCTCTGGCTGATTACAATGCACAGCCATCCTGTATTAATATATACTTAAAAAATCCCTTGCTAATAGCTGGCACATGTTTAAAGGTCCATTCAAATTTAGCCTTTTTGCACTTAACTCTAAATTACCAGTAATCTTTCTGAGCTGCCTTGTCTTTCAGATCCACCTTTAAGCTCCAGCAATGGTAAAAGAAGAAAAAGAAAAAAGTGTTGCAAATCATGAGGGATTAGGTCTTGTTCTTATGCAGACATGTAACCTTACATTTGCAAACCTAGAGCACATACAAACCAGATGCCTGTGGGTTTAAGAATGCAATTTGCAACATGATAAAGGTTTTAACAACATAAAATCTGTATGTATGCATATATCCAAAGAAAAGAGCAACTCAGACAAGTTTTTTAGATACTCTGCATCTGCCCTTCCTATGGGCACTTCATCACAAGCGCAACAAAGTGGTGCAGAACAATCCAAAATGCTCTTTCCTCTAAAGTGTGTCAGTCAGCCAAGAAAAGATACCTCAACAGCATTGCATACAGCCACTGCTTAGAAGAGCCTCATTTAGGGAAGATGTCTAACTAAAATTTTAAAAATGAATTAAAAAAAACATACACATATACATTTTTCTGCTACCTTTATACAGGGCCTAATTCTGCAGAAACACTTCAGTGGATAAATCAGATGATAGATGCAAAGATGCCAGTAAAAGATATGAAAATTAATATTTGCATGCTTGTAATTTTCAGTAATTCTGTTTATAGCTGTTGCACTTCAGCTGATGCTGGATTTGTTTTGATCAGTTCATATTTGTATCAGTACAGTTTGTTTTGCTTATTGGAGACAGCTCTTATGTGCCACATCCCAAGCATCTATCAGTGCAATGAGGCTGAATCAGAGCAACTCCTATTTAACCAGAACTGTACCAGAAAAAAAGACAGTCCAACACTCACCAGCATTTAATGGATGATTTAGCAACTTTCCTACACAGACTACAGGACAACAAGCCCAAACACATCCCTAGGTGCATGGCCACAGTCCTACTTCCCTCCCTAGGAACAACTCTGTGCATTTAATAGTCTTTTGACTTTTTACATTCACATAACTATAGGACAAACTCTAGACAAGTAGCTTTCAGTTCTTTTTCATTTGGAAATGTTTGAAGTTTTGGGGGTTGGGTTTTAATTTTATTTACTTCTTTTCCCAGTAGGATAAGTGCAGCTCTGAAGGCAAATTGAAAGTTATTAGCAGGCATGGTTTTCTTAGCTACTCTTCACAGAGTCTTGGAAGAGATCTGTGCAGCCCCTAGGATCTGAGTATCATAAGTTGAAGACCTTTATTTTAGGAAATGCAGCTGCACAAGCCACAGATTGGACAGTGGGGGCTTCATTAATGGTTGTTCTGTAGACAGTAGAGAGAATCCTGTCTAACTTTACAAACCTTCATCTTCAGGTGCCAGCATCTAGAAAAATGTATTTTCTCACTTGCAGACCAAAGAAGAAAGTCCATAAGCGTGAACATTTTCCTCAGTGCTTTTTCCATTAACTCACTCCTAAGAACAGAACCAAGCTTTGAATTAATGTGCAGATCTGACAAAGAACAAAACAGCAATTAAATTACCCTTGATAAGTGCCAAGTCAAAAGTAATTACTACTTCTGTTGTGGCTCATTAAGAAGGTGTTCCTTTAACATTGTAGAGATAAATAGTGAAATAGAAGACAGAATTGATTCAGTGTGCTGCTATGCAAAAGTTTGTAAAATACGCAGATAGTACTTTTAAAAATTTGGATCTCTATGCCCGTGCTTCCTACCTACCTTCATTTTTTTTCTAGCACCTCTTTGTTCACATAGTAAATCTTATTTTTGCCACATCTTTGATAAGCCTCCTTGAAAAGCTGTCCCTTTCAAAGCAGCAGGGATAGGGCAGAAAAGCAGCTCAGAGCCCAGCACATCCTGTGAACACACACAAACTTCCAGGTTGGGTACAGCTTGTCTTTGCTTGCCTTCTTGTTCCCCACTTCTCCAAGCAGTTCCTAAGAGCCAAGAGGAGAGGCTGTGCCATGCTACCAGCAGTGCCACAGGTAGGGTAGTGAAACCATTTCTCACCCATTAGGATGAGCATGGCTGTCCCCCAGCTACAGAGGTAGGGGAACGTGAGGATTGGGGGAGCATCTCCTGGGGTCAGGTGAGATTTGCTGAACTAACCAGGCAGGTGAGGAAAGGCTGCAGGTAAAAAAAAAAAAAAAGCAGGGGGAAAAAAAGAGCATTGGATTCCAGAGGATATAAGCTGCAAGCCATGTCTTCTCAAGCTTAAATCAGAGAGCAAGATATTTGGAAAGGATGGTTTCAGGATGGAAGGGTGAGCAAGCACAGGCAGAAATGAGCATGGGCAGAAGAGAGTAATAACTTATTTACCAGGATTCATCTTTAAAGAATTTAATCAGTTTGTTCTTTCCCCACTCCAATTAGAAAGCTTCTCCAAAAGCCCAGAGCTCTGATACTGGGTACCAGCCTAAAATCATTAATGGTCAGGGTATACTCATGCTTTTTCTTGATGCTACAGATTGCAGGTGGAGAATAAAGAGTCACAAATTCAATCTGTACTCTGAATAGGTCAGTACTTTAAAAACAAGATGCAGCTCCTAAGCTGCGTCTTTCATTAGACAATCTCAAACCTTAAAAGGCTGCTGCAGATTTATCATCGCCCTCAGCAAAACAGGGAAGAACAAAGTGTGATACTGTTTGTACTGATCACTGCACAACTGTGTATAGTAGAAATATTCTACTCAGTGGAAGTATGGTGAAGTTAAAATTCTCGGGACTGCATGAATAAAGCATCTGGAAAACTTACTTTCAGAAACCAAAACCCCTGTATTATTTACATAGCTTTGTCTATCAAAAACAAAACAACAACAACCAACAACAACAAGAACAATCTTCAAATGAGAGAAGCTGCTACAAATTTCAGGCGATACAACTGCCCTGTTTCCATTTCAACTGGAAAAGCCTACCGACCTTACTGGATCTAGCATTACCTAAGGTGAGACCAGAAGAGATACAGTGTTGGGCTGATAGATACTGATACCTGCGAATCCAATACTGATACGTCTGTATCTAATTCAACAGTTTGCTTTCTGAAACTGTATCCCTCTGCATTGCTTTTTATTAACAGGCCATTATGGGTGTGCCTTTTGCAAATTTGCTACTTATGGAAAAGTAAACATCTCTTGATACTGTGTAAAATGATTTATAAAGAATTGAGAACAATGATGGGACACGCAGCACTGAAGAGGTCAGAATCATAGAAACATGGAATATCCCAAACTGAAAGGAACCCATAGGGATAATCAAGTCCAAACCCTGGAAGCAGAGGAAAAGGTCACTTGCCTAGCATTATTTGTCTGATTTTGACCAGTTTATTCAAAGCCTCTTCAGTAAAACAAAGTTATTCTACTGCCCAACCACCAAACACAGCAATTCTGGTACACAGGTCACATTTTGGGAGCAGTATGATTCATTTGACTCTAAAATTGGAAACAGAGGCAGTGCTCCTATCACCTTTGCAGCAGATGCCACAGAAAGCTTTCAGTCAAGAAGAGTAGAGCAATAAAAGATGTGTTTTAACACATCAGTTAAACTGTGCATTCTGCTTGCTACCAACAGTGCAAAAAAAGGATTGTATGAAGAATTGGTTCAAGAGGTCTTGCTGGATGCCATGTCATCTTTGCCTGCACTAAAGAGCATCTCCGGAACAACATCGACTGCTTCTCAGGGGCTTCAGTTCAACTTTTTCCACACAAAGACAGAACATGCACACTAAACTGACAATAGACGACATCACACATGTTCAGTGTTGATTACTCCCCATTTATGGTAAAAAAAAAGTTCATCTCAGAAGAAAATTTTGTGCAGAGGAAACATTCTCAGAGATAAAATAAGTTCCAGACTACCCAAAGCTTGCAGAGCTTTGGGGAAAACTGTGATGAAATTTGGGAGGTGGGAGATGAAGAGCAACAGACTAGGAACTTTTTTTTTTTTTGGTCTACAAGGCAGTAGATGTGGCATTCCTACTTTGTGTGTGTGTGTCACATTTGAGCCGCTCAGAGCTACCAAGAGGAACTCTATCACTTCTGTCTGCATTTCCACAGAGAACTGGCAGGAGACATAGGGCAGCAGAAACTAAGGCCAAGGATAGAGACAATAAGAGTACAAATGTAATTCAATGCCCTGTGGTAAAATTAAATTTGATAAACACTTACTCAGATTAAAAGACAGAAAGACACTCAGCCAAAATAGATTTCCATTGACATACAGAGACATGATGATCTGACATAGAAAAAAGTTTCAAAGGACAATTTATTTATGGCTTAATGACATTTAAAATAGCTATTACTAAGTTAACCGAAATAAAAAAGAAATGACTGGCAAATTGGAGAAGAACAACCCTTAGGTCAATCTGACAAATTTGTTATCCTGCTTGTGGGAAAACATCCCTTGCAAAATTTGAATTTCACAGCTGGATGAGAACACATAAGCAAATTTAATACAGAGCATAAACTGTTGGTTGTCACCGTCAACAACAATGTACAACCAGAGCTCACCAAGTAAATGAGAAACAATGTGCTTCTCTACATCCATTTCAAGCCTCATAGAAATACAGATTTACCAGCAAAACAGGGACATCTCCAGATGACACAGGGCCAAATTTTCCTGTCAGACCTATGCAAAGTCACATAAGAGATCACGATAGAAAAGGGTTAAGTAGCAGACCTCAGAACCCTGTCTATTTTTCAATAGCCTCTGCCTAGCAGCACTGCATTTCCATTTGAACTACAAATGACCCTGTACACACAATCATGTAATTCATATTTATATAAACAGAGGGTACAGTATGTATAATTTGAAAGATTTCTGGGAGGGGATGCATCATAACTAAACTCCTACTTTTCCCTTGGGGAAACAATTCCATTTGGTCTTAGTTAACTTCAAAGGAGAAAAGTATTTTCCCTTCTGTGTCAATAATTTAACAGAAAATTGTCATTTCTCTCCACAAATCAAACTGTCAGATTTGCCCTAACTTAAACGTAAAGCAGCAACACACATACACACGCAAAGTGCACACCCAACCACCCACACATACACAGCAAAACAACTGCAACACAATGAAAAGTTCCTTCAGCAATTTCTAGCCATGGTAACTGAGTTTAGTTTCACTGAATTGCCAGAACCCTCTCCTCACTGGCAAGTCGTATTTCCAAGTACATACCATGGGATGAGGACCTTCGGTGACATGTTGTTCCAATTTGACTGAGGTTGGCTTACAGGCCAACTCTTTCAAATCATAACCAGTTCAGAAATTACCTCCTACAAAACATCGCAGAAAAGATAGATCATGCAGCAGTGAATCTTGGAAAGATTTTGGGAGTCAGTACAGCTTTAAACATTGATAATACTTCCCCCCCCCCCCCCCCCCCCCCCCCCCCCCCCTCAGAGTTCATCCAAAGAAGTTCTGAGGGAGGCTGAAGGGACACTGTTTGATTTTATTTGGAAAATCACGTTGCCCTGATTGACAAAGCTTAGAATTTATTGGGGGGTGTAGGAGAAAACATATGAACATCCTAAGTAACCATTTTGGATTTAAAAAACTTTGCATATAAATCCTAGGCAATTGTCACATTCTTTCAGCCCATTCAACCCAAACTCTCCCTGTGGCACAGAATGAGGAAAGCACTATTTTCAAAGGGAAATAAAAGAAAAAGTTCAGTGACGTCTTGTCTGTAATAAAGTATCAAGGCTAATTCATAGCAAGTCAAACTCTCCCAGTTTTAAAAATCCACAAATACATTACACAAGATCAGGATCTTTGGAATTGGCTGGAACTCAGCAACAAAAGGAAAATTTGTGGTCTTTGGAAGAGGGGGCAAGCAATTTATGAGGATTACAGATATGTAGTGAAGCTACGCATGAAGAAAATTAGGAAGGCCAAAGCCCAGCTAGAACTAAACAAGGCCACTGAGGTGAAAGACAAGAAATATTTCTATAAAGACATCAACAGTAAAAGGAGGTCTAGGGAGAATCTCCATCCCCTGTTGGAAGCAGAGGGGAACACAGTAACCAAGGATGAAGATAAGGCTTAGGTACTTAATGCCTCCTTTCCCTCAGTCTTTAATAGTAAAACCAGTTATTCTTAAGCCCAAATGTGATGCCCATCATCAAAAAGCAACAGAAATATGATCCCGGTAGCTACAGACCTATCAGTCTCACCTTGGTTCCAGGGAAGGTTATGGAACAGATAATCTCAGGAGCCATCATGGATCAATTAAAGGTCTACCACAGGATCAGGCCCAGTCAGCATGGGTTTACAAATGGTAGATCCCATTTGACAAACTTTTGACTTTGACTGACTTTCTTCTATGACAAGGTAACCATTGTGGATGAAGGTAAGGCTGTTGATGTGGTCTACCAGGACTTTACTAAAGCCTTTGACACTGTCTCCCACAACATCCTCACGGAGAAGCTGACTGCCCATTGTTTGGATGGGCATACACCCTGCTGGGTGAAACACTGGCTGGATGTACAGGTCCAAAGAGTTGTGGGGAATGGAGTTAAACTCAGTCGGCAGGCTGTCACAAGTGGTGTCCTCCGGGACTCAGTACTGGGGCCACTTCTGTTTAACATCTTCATCAATGATCTTGATCACTGGCTGTATAAAAAACAAGCAGAAGATGACAAAGTATATCATTCTTACTTAAAATACTGCCTGTTTACATCACTGTGGACATTCAGTGGTCCTTACAAGGGTATAACATACATCACAACTGTAGGGAAAAAAATCATAGGCTACTCTGAGCAACTTGTAGCAACACTCCATTTCTCATTAATAGTACTATGTGTTCAGTGACATTCATTTCCTGAAGCCTGAAACACCTGCAACACATTAGATGCTCACCTAAAGTTTTTTTCTCATGTGCATTTATTATATATCTTGTAGAACTACTGAGAGGTAACTGAGAAAGCTGTAAGCATTGACAACGGTAAAAGAGGAGAAAGTTGCACAGGCATCCTGAGTTCTTCTCACCCACAGCCTGAAAGCACTACTTTCCACATCTCATGTTAATGCTCCATCACCAAGACAGAAACATTTGTTTGAGGTTTTTTTTAGCCAGATGTTCACCACCTCCTGAGAGCCTTTATCACTGGATAAGCATGTACCTCATTATGTGAGACTCATGAATCAGAATTCCCAAACCTTTCAGTGAGCACCTCTGCATTTGCTCCAGAGAAACAGCCCTATCTATTGGCCTAAGAAGTTCAGCACAAGGCCCTGCCCCAGGAGCATTCAGCATACCCCTTAAGGTACAAACGGAACATACCAATTTATTCCAGCAGAAAATTTGGGTTGATACTTTGCAAACTGACAGCTCTGAATCTATGATCTGAAAACAGAGGGATGGAGCAAGGATGGAAAAAAATGCGTGTCTTCTGGGAATAGTAAAATCCAAAGAACTTCTTTCACAGATTAATGACACTGTTTCCAGTTGTTAAGATCCCTACTGCTCAGCTACTACAGCTATGATAATATATCACAGTAAAAGAAGAAAGTGGGGTACTTCATCTTCCTCGGAGGAATGAAGTCTCCTCTCAAGACACCGATGCATAAAGGCAAGTCAAAAGAAGGAAGCCTGGAATGTCTGAATGCCTGTCTCCAAGTGCTAGCAGCTTTTAGAGGCATGTTACAAATAAAGATACAAACAGCCATTTCTATCCTTAAAACAAAAACAACAACAAAAAAAACAACACAAAAAGCATAAGTCAATGTTGAGATAGAAGTTATGCCATTGAATATATGAGATCAAGAACAGAAGATGAAACAGTCTTGGATGCTGGTGCAGAAAAAGGACAAAGCTGTCCGTCCATCCCCGTTTGCCCCCACATAACAAAGGATGTTCTTCTTCAAAAAAGGAAATACCCTGGAAAGACAATATTTTGACTACTAATGAGGGGTTTTATCTGTCAATAGATTAAGAATTAACCCTATACTTTTGGACTATCTCCTGAACCTTTCTTGGGCATCTTGCAAAAGATGAGGATGTACTCCCCTGAGCATAAGACAATATCCTTAAATTGAAAGTGGAAACACACTAACAAGCAGAGCTGTTTCTTTATTTTCAAGGTGGTGAAAACAACTCCAAAATTACCTACAGATAAGAAAGAAATATCTCAGGGTATAAGATTGTCCCAGGGCTCCAGAAGATTAATAAAAGCATATGCAATCTTCTGCAAAAACAGACATTAGAAGGCATTAAAAAGGAGCACTTCATGAACACCGAGTCAACAACAGCTGTATTAAGCTAAATGTATACCTACATTCCAAACTGAAAATAAATTAAAAGATTAGCACAATTTTCCATCCACAAATGCTAAATTCACCCTAACTGGTAGTGGCAAGTGCTGATACAAAATGAACTTTTTATTCAAGCTTACAGTATAATGGAGGTGAAGAAAATATCAGACCTAGAAGTGTAACAGGGGAAAAAAAAAGAATAAAACTCTTGTTCTAGAGTACTAAACCTCTGTATTTGGAAGCTATATAATAGGGCTCATCTGTAGGTAGAAGGTTTTAAAAACCTGTATCTGAAATAGGGTCTAGGGCTCTTACGCCACTCACTGTGGACCAGACCATGTAACATTAGAATGCATGTACTTAACCAGAGCCTCCAAAATTGTAAAAGATTCATTGGGAATTACAGCGTCAAGCAAAGCACCAGTATACGTTCCAAATAAACAGTCAATACAACAGATTATAGTAGTACTCATGCAGGAGGGAATGGTTCACTTTTCAGTATTGCATCCAATGAGATGCAGAATGGAATTTTTTTTTTTTTCCTTGGTGGTAATTGTCAAACTGCATTTAGTTCAGGGGAGATGAAGAGGAAATGCACAAAGAAGCGTAGAATAATTATGTGCTGAAAATTAAATCCAGTTGTCTGAACTGGGGAGAACAATGTAATGTACCAAAGGAGCTCTAAAGTGTTTTGGCCAACAAACAGAGGTCATCCAAGACAAAGCACTTTGTGAATGAAAGTCAAAAGTAGCTCTCTGCAACACACTCCTCAACTCCATTCTTGAGTTCAGATCTGTGTTTAACGCTACAGAATTCATAGCTTAGTGGCACAGAAGCATTTGTTCCACAGCTATCCAAAACCAAAGGGTAATATCAGATGACACGGAACGAGGCCCATATTCTTAGTTCATAAATATGCATATGACTCCAGAAACATTTTTTTTTTTTTTAAGAACAAATGGATATTCAAGAGTGGCATGAAAGACAGAATACTCTTCCAAATGTAGGCCAACAGCAATGACAAAGCAGAATTACGGTGAAATCTGACCTCACCAAGATGGCTGTGGAACCAAGGCTCTACTGACAATACACCTCTACTCTCTAATACACAAAGGGACTGCGTCAAACATATGACACCCCTGAATTACAGTCCATACAAAGTTTCTTTGCCAAAAATACCAATTATCCCTCCAAAAAAGCAGAGGGAAGAAATAAATGCCACTGTAGAGTGTTCACAAAGAAAGCAATGTTCCTGATAGACACATTTGGGTGCTGCTGCCATTAGAGCTGTGATCAGACTACAGCATGACCTCATATCACTTGCCAAAAAGCAAATAAAACAATTAAACAAAGTAAGGAGTTAAACTTCTGGAAGGTGAAGAGTCCAGTGTAGCATCAGAATATCATTGATTTTCTGGTTAGCAGCATGGTGACCTTTACTTCTACCCTGTAAAGACATGTCATTGGAAACAGAATAAGCATGGAGCCAAAGCAAGTTTTGAAATGACTAGTGCCAAGAAGATATACCCAAGGGACATTAGGCAAAAAAAAATTGATTACGTTAAGAAATGGAGTAGAGCAAACTTCTCAAAATCAAATACACTAAAGTCATAAGTACACCACAACTACACCTCCTAATCACCAAGACCACAAACTCCAATGCAGGCACATACCCCAGCAGTAAGAGGATGCTGACAGGGGATCTGCCATCCCTGAGACAGAAAAAACTGCGAAATTATGAGAAGAACTCTTGGTCATTGAGAGGAAAGTATTGTCAGCAGACCAAGACAAAAATCTCAAGAAATAAACCCAAATAAACATCGAGAGCAGGGCGGGAATTCTGAGAGCAGGGCGGGAATTCTGAGCCATGAGCCCCTCAAACTTCAGTAGTTGGGGCCATTTCCACTGTCCAGGGGAGCCTTCCAGGTCCTGACATGGACTACCTCTGGTGAGGTATCTTTTCCTTACCCACAACCTGACTCAGCTCTACACCATTTCCTTGGGTCCGGCCACTGTCAACGAAGAGCAATGTTCAGTGCTGCCCCTTCACTCCCCTCATGAGGAGTGTTGGGTCCCCATGAAGCCATATTCACATGACTGTAACTATACCTACATTAGCAGGTGGTGCAAACCAAGATTACTCATACTAAGGGTTTTTTGTCTGTACTATACAGATTTCAAAGGATTTTTACATTCTTTTACATATATGGTTCCACAGAAAGAACTTCCGTGAGTGGTTAAAGTACACCCACTGTACTCCATCTTCCTGCTCAGTGACACACGGAAGCAATCCACCTTGAATCCTGCTAGGCTTAAATAAGTAAATAAATAAATGAAACAGAGGGTATTCAGGAATTCAGCTCCAGGAGTACCCCCTCGCTTCAAACTAACACATTAATTGAGATGTCCCTTATGGATCACACTCACAGATGTTTTATCAAAAATAAGCCGCTACAGTTATAGTATACGCAGTTATAATGAAATAAGCCACTACAGTTTTCTGCAACTCCATATAAGCCATGCTTATGCAAGGTTAATGGACATCCTTGAGTCATATACTACAGTGCAACACTGTAATATCACACTGTGATAGAAGGTATAGCAATAATAGCAGATTACTACAATCCTAGGCTGCAACAAAAAAAGAATCAACTCAAGTGAAGCAGCCATAGATACAGAAACAAACTACAATACTTACCTTAGAAGGCCTCAAGTTGGCAGAGATCCCCAGTAAGATGGGCTTTGTCTTCCCTGCCAACCCTTAAATGAGATCTGGGAAGGGGTGGCTCCACCCTTCCGGCCATTCACTGCTTGCACCTGGGCTCCACTGGGTTGGCCCTGCTGGAACCAGGAGCTCAATCACTGGCTCAAGCTGTGACTTAGCATTTCCACTACATACCCCAATCACTATAATTACAGCAGTTAACAAACTAGGCTCTGCTGTGTGTGATTAAGGAAGCCACACCCTTTTATCATATCTGAGACACTGAGTTTTCCAATTATCATGCTACTCCAAATCTTCAAAAAGAATAAAAATAAGATTTACTCCTCAAAAACAATTCAAAATTGTGTTTTACAACAAGTACAAAAGAAGAATCATTGCAATGCTTTTAACTATTTTGCCTATCTTCAGTTTTATTTTCGATATTAGCGAACTTCCAATAACAACGTTGAATATCTATCTAATAACCTCAGCTGTCCACAATCCAATTGTGAAAAAGAATGAAGAGGATTTAGATCCTTTTGTGATTAGATGCAGACCATATGTCATTATTCATTTTAGTACTCATGTTTTAGGAAGAACAAGGAGAAAATACAGTTGTAAAATTAACTTGTTTCATTTTTTTTTCCTAGTACCAGCTATTGCACCAATTATGAGCGTATCATTACAGAGGTTTTTTATACTGAGAAGTCCAAATTGCAATCTTGCTTTTGGCAAAATAAATAAATAAATAAATAAAAGGAAGTCTTGTACTGTTAAGAGAATAATTCTCTCATTTTCCTTTCGTGGAGAAATACCATTTACAATTACAGAAATCACGGTGTTAAAGCACTGGTTTAACAGCTGCTGCTGGTCATATCATTTGTCCATTACATCTAGTGAAGTAAAACTGAGCAATCATTTGTAAGTGCCAACAGAACAGCTCTGCCACAGTGGAAGAAGGGGATTCAGAATGCGAAGTGCATTCATAGAAGTAAAACTTTTAAACAGAGGTCTCAGATAAATGGAAGAGAGGTTGTCTAGGACTTGGGAGAAGTAATGCAGCTGGAGAAAAAGGAATGAGAGCAGCTCTGCATTTTTCTCAAGCGCAGTGATCAAAGCACTCAGAAGTCTCTGGAGTAGCTAGGCCAGGGCTGGGAAACTGTATTACCCTGCTGCTCATTCTGTTATATCTGTAATCATCTTGATATTGCTTATGAGAAAAGCTTCTGCTTTTAGCAAGTTCATTTGAATGATATGCCTTTTCTGCTTTTGCTGTGATGTGTTTGTAACCAGCAGGATTATAATTTAAGAGCAATAAAGTCATTAAAAGTCAGGGAAAAGCCAAGTACCAGAAGACAGGAAAGTAGGAGGTATTTAGCATCTCGTTTTAGGCCTTAGGCATGTGAACTAAGAGGATCTACATGACTACAAAGATGGTTGGACACAGTGTGTACAATTGGAGAATATGCATCTGAGGAACCCAGAGACTGTAATTAGGTTTTGCCTAGACTTATCGGGCTAGAAAATGCACTAAATGCATAATGTAGTCTGTAGTTACTGTAGCCATCTGCTGACTGTTAATATTAGGGTTGACAGCTATAAGAAACCTCACCTATTTTAGAAAATACATCCAGAGTCATCCACTTCAAATGTACTGAGCATCAGCAAAAATAAAGCTGAACTCTTTTGTTTAGAGCATTACTAACTTCTGGTCTGTTAATCCCAACTGCCATAATGGCTCTGTGCTTTTCTGTGATGACATCTCCCTTCTCATGTGAAGACAAAACACAACATCCGGACTAAAAATGCACTTGGTTCATTAAAAAGGGTGTCTGGGATGCTTACGTTCTCCTATTACATTTACCATGACACTTCAAAATAAACACTAGAGGTGAATCTAAGGTATTACTACTCCTGCTCCCAGAAGTTACTTCTTCATGAGCATGATCCATCATGAAGTCTGATTTCAATTTTTACACTGCTGTATTTAAGTGGATTTGCTCAGCCTGTATTTAAAAATCAACAAATCAGAACATAGGCCATTTCCTGGGGATTAATAAGAAAGACCAGCTGTGAAGAATGTATGGTCTGAGGCACAGCTGGGGACCACTAATCTCTCTGTACAAAATGAAAGATATTAAACTTTGCCTTAATGCCTTGGACAGATTTGGTCAGCACTGCAGACATGTAACATCTGTGACTTAATTCACATAATTCTGCATATTTCAAGTTGTTTGAAATCTCTTTTGGTAGTCCCCCTTCAAAAATATTAGTGTCCAATTAGGCAGTGATTAAGATTAAATGACAACATAGTAAAACAGAGTTTTTGTGAGATACAAGAATTCAAATCTATAAAGAAATGAAACCCAGGAATAAAATTCTATTCTCGGGGAAAATAACTGGCCTGCAAACCTTCTGGGAAGGGATTGTCTCTTGGTACGTGTTTGAACAGCATCTAGCAAAATGGTTTAGATTTCTAGGCACTATTGTAACACAAAACAATAAAAGTAACAGCAGGAATTTACACAGAACTACTCCAAACAACTCAAGCACAATGGTGAGTGTCATCTGAAGACAAAGGTACATTCCTTGTAAATGTTTTCACTGCACATAGTGGAAAATACAGAATTTTGCCTTTAAATAATACTATGTAGGGAGGTAATGTCTGAAATTCATAAAAAAGAAATATGTCTGATTTTTAGATTTTTAAAACTACTTCATCCTATTTTCCTCAACACAGCAAGCTGGTTGTATACAACCAAGCTCTGGCCTTCTCACACAGCTCTGGCATTTCATGGCGGTCTCCCATCTCTGTCTAACACTGGTGGAGCTACAAATGATGGAAACATCAACGCTGAGAACTCTTCCATCAGAGGAAGAGGACAGGGAGCCCCATGGCAGGAGATATTCTGTGAAGAGGTCCGTTGATCCTGCATAGCTATCTATTTACACACTTGGGGATAGAAAGACTAATAGTTGTGGGAACAGGATATTTTGTCATATATTATTATTCTGGATTGAGAGTGAGGAAAAACTGCTGGCTTTCCTTCTCAAGTTATTGTATTTTCAATTGCTCGCAAGGTCTCCTGGAGCCCAGAGAGGTATTCTGTTAAACACTGAAATAAATAAAAACTGCTGTCTGATTGGCTAGAGATGAATAATTTCTACTACCCCCAGATGCATCCATCTAGGATGTGCTTATTTGTATGATATGTGAACTAATTGTTTAACACTACCCCAGAACACAGTATTGTTCACCCAGAGAAAGCTACACAATAGAAATTTATTGACTCATCACACTACTATTTTTTAGCCAGTGATGTGCCAGGATTTTTTCCTTCAGATATGTAACAATAGCAGAAAGATACTTCATTTCCTTGGGACTATTACTCTCCTGGGTGGCAAAATTAAAATCAGTCTCCATAAAACACTCTTGTGACAGCTCACAGCTGCCCCGAACTGCACAAAGGGCAGACTTTCTTCTTATACATTACTACTAGCAAGCTGAAAAAACTGCCACACGGAATCCTGGGTCGTACGGACGACACCCGTGCGCCACCCCCCCCCCCCCCAATCCCACTGAGAACTTCCCCAAGGCCAGCGGCCGCCATGCTGTGCGTCGATGCGATTGAGTTCAACGAGCGCCCACAATCTCAGCAGCGCCCCCTACTGGGCGCCCCCCGCTTCCACAGCCTCTGTGGTGGGCTGGGAAACGCAAGTGGCACCAGCTGGGGGCAACCCAGGGGTCCTGACTTCAGTCCCTATGAAACTCTACAGAACCCTCATTCTGTACCTCACATCCATGACTTTGTGTTCTTGGTCCTTTCTGGCGGTGTCCAGAACGAGCAAGCCATTTAGGTCATCAAGGTGCCGAATGGCCTGCAGAGCGTCCTCCCGCTAGATCTAGCACTTCTACCGCTTCTGCCTAACAGTTTGGGCAGATAGCCTGCGATTCAGATATCCCAGCAGGGATGTATCTGCAGCTGCAGACAGCGCATAATGCTGCGTCTCTGCAAAGGAAAATTTTATGCCTTCTACAGATACCTTAAGCTTGTTTTTATTCCAAAGCCCTCTCCTCCTGAACAGAGACCCTTTCAAAAATCTCTTTACGCCAGAAATATCCACGTTACTGTTGCTTTCAACCAATGAAAGAGCAAAAGTTCCCAAAGCCAATATTTTCATCGTTTTCCTTCATGAAATTTCGAGAGTTTGCTGGCAGATGGCCTTCTTTGGTCCATTTGTCATTACCCCTGCTTGCTTTTTCTCCATAGCCTCCTTCTGGGTAGAATAAACACATCCATGTAATAAACATGGCAGGTAAAAACACTTGTATTTGTACGTTGTTTCAGGGCAGCTCCTCAGCTATTGTAACCAGCCTCTCATCTAAGGCATGTACCCCTTACTAAATCCTAAAATAGTGCTTCAGAGTCTGTTAGAATACAAGCCTGTTGTGATACAGGGTCAGCTATAGCTGTACCGCCTGTTAATGTATACACGCACAGTCCTCGCTTCACATCATGCATGTGAAAAGTTCCATATGTTCAGCTATCATTTCTAAAATGTGGTTTCCTGTTTGCTTTTTCAGTGAATGCTCTTCCTTGTATATTCTGCAATCCATATGCACTCTGTAGCAAGTCTGGACTAGATTTCAAATATAATTTCCAGGTACCATCCCTGTATCTGCTGTAAAATACGTGTTTGTCTTACTCTTAACGCTGCTACATTTCTTGTCTTTAGCACACTACGTACTTGTTGCAATGATTCTGTGCCCTTTTATTCCATCAGTATATGAAGAAAAAAATGAGAAAAGAATCCCTTAAAATTCTTCTTATCAGATTTCTTAAATTTACCTTCACCTTCTGAATTTGTAGTGCAATTACATTATCCTGTAAACAAAAGTGGTGAGTCCTTCAAGTAATAAGAGAAGGGACACAATACCCCCAAATTTGATCCTGTTGTCATTCCCTACTGCCTTTGGTAACCTTACGAAAGAATTTGTAATCTTGTTAAATGACAAAAGAATAAAAATACTGTCCTTTGCAATCAACCTGGATGCATTATTTGGAAGATTATGATGTCTTCTTAATTATTTTATTTTGGGAAATGTGTGCCTCCAGAAAGAATATTTGATCAGTTGCAGAAGTACCCAGATTTCAGTAAATTTAACTGATAAGCAACAAGGATGACTACATTAGTCTCTTTTTACTGCCTGCAGAAAACCACCAAGGATTTTATTAGCAAGGGTTTGGCTATGACCCAGAGCAGATCTCTGAAAGCAAGGAGCTAGCAGCATATATAAGTTAGATTGATAGTGAGCTTTGGGAAAGTGATTTAAGAAATATGTATAGAGTAGTGCTGTGTTTTAAATGTGAGTGAGAAATGTTTGACATACAAGCCCAGAAAACATCCTAAGAAAATAGTAGGGACAGAAACTTGGACTTCTGTCCGAATTATGAATGCAGCTGCCTTTTCAAACAACAGAGCAATGCACAGAGTGTTCTAGAGCACTGCACAAGATTAGAAGTAACCTCACTCTGCAGCATCATGAGAAAAAATCCTCTGGCTAAGGCTTCCCAAGGCAAGACTGTCACTGGCTAAAAAGGCTAAACAAGGAACCCGAGGCAACGAAGTTCACCTTGTTCCTCCTTTTTGTGACTGGAAAACATAACAACCCCAGTATGGAGGAAATTAATCTGCTCCTCAGATGCCTTCTCTTTGGGAACAACTAAGCAGAAAAAAAAAGCACAGTTCTTTGCCCATAGGTCCCACTCCCACTTTGTAGAACCAGAGCAGGCAGGGAGTGCCCAAGAGAGCACTGACAGGACCTCTGTTCGTGTGGCTGGGAGATAGTATGCCAAGGAATCACATCTTTCCTGACACAACGTTCTTGCAGCAGGTAACGGCTAAGCGATAAGGAGTTGAACTCCATGATCCTTGTAGGTTCCTTCCAGACCAGGATATTACGTGAAGTCCTGCTAGATCCAGTCAAGTCTCTGTGTAAATGTGGCACATTCCTAATCAGATACTTCAGCTGGAGAATATCAGCTTAGGTCCAGAGAAGTTGTGCCTGTAGCCTTGTGTTAACCACTATGGTCCCTTCGCATACTCTCTGATAAGGAAAAAATTCTTCTGAATCCATACTACTTTAAATTCTATCTCCTATGTTTTATTCACTCCTTCCTGTTAGGTTTCTTGACCTATCTCTCATCATTATGTTTTTTTGTTTGTTTGTGTGTGTGTGCGGTTTTAAAGAGCTCTACTGGATAAACCATGTCATAAAGTATGCAGGTCAGTGAGGACTGGCAACTTTGAACTATGCAAAACCTAAAGAAAAAAGTATTTTATAGTACATTTCTGTCCCTTAGTTCTCAGTGTTGGATACACTGACAGCAGGCTGCCATCAGAAAAGCTTTCTTTTTTTCCTTCTTTTCTCCACAGTGCCAGAGGCAATGACATGTCCCTAAACAAAACAGCTCTTCAGCAACAAGAGATTCAATGTTGCCCTGCTTTATCATCCATTTAATCCTTCCTCTGTTGAGACTAACAATTAGTGCAACAATTAAGTGGATTCAAAATGCAATGTCTTGGTATAAAATTTTCTTACTCTGTGTGCGTGTGTAATGCATCAACTAATTTAACAAACTATCAGTTCATTCATTAATCACATATAGGCAGTCATTCTCCACAGAAAAACACAATTTTCCTGGTCACCCTGTAGATCAGAACACCAGATAAACAGTTGTTCTGCATAGCGCTCTACCTCAGAAGAGTTTGCGTTACAAACTTAAGGCTAACTGCAAACAATAAATGACAAACTGCAAGGCTAATTAGCCTTTGTCTTCTGGCCCTCAAGAAACCAATTTGAAGAGAAGATAATTGTAAAACTGCATTTGAAATTGCTCTCAATGTTATTAATTGGATGCACTCTATTATTCTCCCACCATATTTCAACCATATGTCCAAAGTTTCTGTTTCCTAAATGACTGTGTTGTGCTCCCCCCTAAGCATCTTTATAGGCCATGTTCTGAAAAGAAACACATTTTAAATTAATGGTCATATGATGAGAACTTGGGGAAGCATCTGTATTTTGCTTTTTCAAATGTTTTGTGGTGAGGAGAGGAGTTTTTTGAAACTTTCTGGAAAACCCTTTGCTTTTTTGGTAATGATTTCTTAGAAGAGCTCTTTTCATTTACTAGTACTTCTGATTAGAGAATGAATCACCAAAATGCTTACATGGGAGAAGCAGGAACTTGTCAAATGTTAGCATCATTTTATGCATTGGTATTAAGAAATAACAATGTTCTTCTATGTCCATATGATCCCTTAGCACTCTCACATCCTGATTTCAAGGGACATCATGCTGTTTAATACTAAAAGGTCTATCAAAAATGAAAATTTAATGTTCCATTTGTAACTCATTTCAACTGTAAAGATCAGGAGTTTTTTGTAATCTTGAACTAAGTTAACAGAACTATATGCACTAAGATTCCTGTACTGATGATTCTTTGTGAGTTATTTTTCTTTCTGCTGGGGTTTTTATCTTGTGTTGTATCATTTATTTGGGTCTTAGAAGGTTCAGAAGTACGTCTGGGCCCCAAAACCATGGTGCCTGAGTGTCTCCCAAATTATTAAAAACAGATCAAGCAACAACATCAACATCTATTTTTATGTACAGGGCAATCATTAGTGACCCCCATTAAAAAATAATAATAATAATAAAACAAAAACCTCAGCATGTGCTTAACTGAACATTTGTATGAGCCACACTGAAGTGGAGAGATTTAAGCATGTCTGAAGCTAAACAAGGTATTTATATGAATAACATGTTTCATCCCGCATTCAGCTACTAGAGCCACAAAAAAGAATTGCAGAAAAAAACCCTTCTTATTGAATAAAATATGTTACAGGGTTGGTTATACATTTCCTTTAAGTTTCCTTTAAGCTAAAAATGAGAATTAGATTTCAGCTTATCTAACTGCTTCTTGCAAAGTTTGTGTCCTTCTGCACAGCTTTAGTCAGTATGACAGATATGCATAAATGGAACCAGGAGTGAATGGTCCATTTATTCCAACCACAAGAGAACAATCTGGAAGACAATTTGAGTCATAAATTAGTGGAAAGTGAATTAAAATTGTAACTTCTGAGGCTGATTTGCGGTCTTCTGAAGCTGTAAAAAGATGAAGAAGCACACTGATTTATGTTGGTTTACTGCTCCTTTGTCAGTTGCAGAAAAGGATCAGTAGTCAAAAGTGATGATTTCTGTGAGGAACTAATGCCAGACTAAGAATATTTCAGCACAGCAGTAGTAAAGCTACCCTGAGCCCTTACAGAATTCAGCAACTCTTAGGAAACAATGAATTCATTTTGACATTGTTCCACACAGCTATAAAGCTTCTGAGTTTGCTTCAATAGAATCTGATTGAAAACAAAGTTTGGTTTCCTTTCTCTCGTTTTCTGGTCACAAAGCTGTTGGCTATGTCTGAACAAAAACACCACTGATTTGCTAAAAAGTCTGTCCCATCCATTTTGACCCAGTTAATGTGTCCCTATATTTCTAAGAAAATTAATGTATCAGAAATTTCCCCTCTGTCTCTGAAGACATTTCTGGTCTGCAGGGTAATTAAGGAGTTCAAGAAATACTATTAAGGAAAACATCTCTATTACTAATCAGCTTAATCTGGGCATTTAGGATCCATATTCTTCTTGGAAAAAAAATATATTGTCTGCCAGGAAAAAAAAATAAAATTCAGTTATCCTTTTGCACTCTTTTACTGTACGTCTATGCATGCACTTTTATTTCACATCCAGATCCAGCAGCTAGGTTCACATCCACATTCCTGGAGGCATTTGTACAGGCTTTCATGCTCCAGACGTAACTTTTATCAGGGTCAGGTTGCAGCACTTACGATGCTTATTGTGGGCAAACACCAGCTGAAGCCTCACGGCTGACCATCTTGACCAGCATTGCTCTCGGTCAGACCCTGACTTCCAGAAAGACCGGTTTGCCTTTCCGACATATACTGCCGAGGGAACCGCTAGATGGCACTTCAAAACGTGATTTTGCACATAGTGCCCAGCTAGCTACAAATCAGGGCAAGGTGCGCTGCAAATTTGTGTAGTACATGCTGTTATCCTTGACATACTGATTTCTCCAAACAATATATATTTTCAACAGTTTGATGGAGCAAAATTAAAAAAAAAAATCATCAAAACAACGAAAGCAAATGAACAAGCAAGTTTATCCTTCCCTCACAGAAGGATCATAGCACCACCTTTTCTGAAGAGCAAGGCCATCAATTTATAACCATGGGCATGATAATTATGATATCTGATAACCTCTACAACATTTTATGACAGATAAGATAAATGATGTAGTGGGAGCAGCAGTCTCCTTACTTTGTAAACTACTAAACTATTTTTCAGCCATGAGACCAGAAATGCACTTATGTTTTAAGGATATTTTCTGTGTTTCTCTACTGTTTTATCCCCCCTTAGCCACCCTTTCTGGAGTAGATATAGACAAAGAAATTTGACTGTAAAAAAACAGAAAACTAAATTCTTATTTTAGGCAAGAAGTTCAGTGGGACATGGCAATCTCTTTTTTCTGTTTTAGTAGTACTCAGTACCGTGTCTGTGAACACTGAATGAGGTCTTGAAAATCTCCAGCAGTGTAGATGATTACATGAAAAATAATGATTACATACAATGTTGGCAAGCGTTGGTAATCAGCCATTAAATTAGCCACATATGATTACTGTTTTCTCACCACAAATCAGAATGGATGGAAGCATGTTACTAGTGTAGTAGAGAACAGCGATCTATTAGGCCTCTTTATAAGTGAGTTTCAAATCCAGTGTAATCTTGTAACACTTGAAATACAGAGGCCACCAGGCATGAATGATGGTATTCAGATCTCATGGCCACAGATTCAGAATTTCTAGTTTTAATCTCACTTTCATCGCACACTGACTAAACAGGTCTATAATACCTTCCAACAGTACATCAGCAGACACCTTCAGTCCCTGAGCCCTGTTACTTTTTAGAGCTCTCGGTGTATAGTATGAAGGATTAGATAGGGTTTAGTGGCTCTGAGTGTCTTTGTTTTCAAGGCAGTTGTAAAGACTGCACTCAAAATCCATACAACCTCTTAAAAGCTGTATGACCTCAACTTTGGAAGGATTTTCTGCATATGGAGTTGATTTTGAGGGTTTGAGACCATGCCAAAATGGGTACCATGGGGGAACCTGTATTACTCCATGCTTTTTGTTGTTCAAGACATGCTGTAAGTGTAAAGCTCTGAGGGAAATATCTCACAGTTCTGAACTTTGTGGTTGAGAAGAGGAAGATAAAATAACCTTATTCTTGAATCAGACAAGGCTTTGTTCCACTAAGTTAGCATTTCTGATAGCATGTGGAAGTCTTGTTAACTGTGTCAGTCTGCTTAGCCTATGAGGATTTGGAATTTTTGTTAACAAGGAAGGATTTTTAACCTTTTCCAGGGTAATTTTTTGTGCCAATATGAAGATAGGTTTTATAAAAATGAAGGCAAATTATATATATATCATATATAAAAAGATCCTAAAACAACCTCTTCAGGTTGAATGTATCTGAGTCAGGAAATACCAAAATTAAGGTTACTCATGGGCCATTAATTTCATTGTTTGAGCCTACAAATTCTGCTAGTCTTTAATTTTCATTATGATAGCCCGGTGGTGTTTCCTTCCATTACCAGTTTTGTTTTACTTAGAATATATTAACTGACTGTCATGCATTTTGATATTGATAATTATTTTGTTTACTCTCATACAACGCATGGCACTTAGCCCTATTTGCTGAACCTTATTTAAACCTTTATATGAATTTGCTCATTAAGTTTTCTACAGCTTTAATCTCTTAAATAGCTCAGTGCTTCATAAATCATGCATTTTCATAATACCCATGATAAATGAGAAAGGGATCTTACAAGTGGAAAAAAGAGGCAAAGAGAGACCAAGGTTATTAACATTTATTAGGGATGCTTACCTGGCAATTCCTTAGGACACGACTCTTTGCATATTTACCACTATATGACAGTTTACACAGGCAGGCAGGACTCCACTGGTTCTCATGCAGTAAGTGAAAAACAAACTACTTTTTTGTGACTTCTAAGTGACTCATTAGCATCAAGACTAGCAGAAGCAAACAAGTTAAATTGAGAAGCATGTACTTCTCAAAGAATTTGATATGATTCTTTGATGAAATGAACGGCCTAGCAGATGAGAGGAAAACAGTGATTATTGTCTAACTGGACTTCAGTAATGCCTTTATGCTATCTTTACAATGTGCTGTATGAGCTGACAGTAAGGTGAAGTGAAAAGTGGCTGAGTGCTCAGTCCCACATGGCAGTGATCAATGGAACAATCTATTTGGAGACCATTATACAGCTGTGTGTATCCCTCAGATCAGTACAGAGATTAGTTCTGTTTAACGTCTTCATTAACAGTCCAGGCAAACTGGCAGAGTATACCTTCAGCAGCGTGCCCTTGTTGCAAAGAAAGCCTGAGCTGCATTAGGCAAAGTATTCCCAGAAGGTCAAAAGTGGTGATCCTTCCCTTTCACCTACTAATGGTGAGGTCTGTAGCAGCCCAACAAAAAACACTTTATCTCTGGTATGTCTGAAATTGTCTCAAACACTTGCAAGATAAGTCCTTTACCACATCAATAAATTGAAAGCTGGAGAAGGGAATCCTGTAAACAACAGCATGGCATTGCTCTGTTCAAAACATTCCTATCATTTTTGCTGCAGGAAATTTTGGCTATAAACTTGTTTTTGACAAAATTGTTCACTGCAGACTTGCTTCTTTATGACCTTGGGATGGCACACTGATAAATTCAACAGGTGTAAAAGGATGCCTGAGAGAAGCTCAGGGAGCTTTGATTTTCCATATCTTGAAACTTCAGGATGAGCACTCCCACAGATCAAGAACATCCCCATTGTATGGACCAGCACAGAAATCTAGACCAGTGATCTCTTTATCTGTCTTTATCTGTCCATCTGTGTGTCGAACAGAGGTGGGGGGGGGGCACCACCTCTCTCTTTTCTTTCTACTGCCCTCGTAAACGTACTAAGTAATGCAAGATTTATTTCCACCCTTCTGCTTGGCTTCCTAATTCACACTGTTCAGCATCTGTGATAAAAGAGGCAAATCTATGCAGATGACAGTGCTTTCATCACAAGACTTAACTTATGTCCAGAAAAAGTTTCCACCTTTAGCCCTCAGTGAGGTAAGACTTCCACTGGAAAAGACTGGTGGATAAACCCTCTTAAAGCACCATATTAACACCTTCATATATTAACCAAGTTCCAACATAATACACAAAATTCTGACAAAGTAAAAAAAATCATGGCAAAACTGTCATTTTCTTTGTGAATTAGTCCTACAAGAAATTGATTCATACTGCTTTTCTAGAAAAATTGCAGACTTCTGGAATACACTTCTGGAGAAGTTGAAAATGTACCCTGGTGGCCACAAATCCTCTTAACCATTCTAGAAGGACTAGTTTCATTTACCAGTCTGTAACACGCCCTTGCCCTTATTCATCTTTATGCTTTCCTCCTTAGTTCTAGTCTCCTTCTCTACTAATCCCCTGTAGTGGCTCCAATTTCCATGCTTTCTCCACACTGAGCTTGAAATAGGCTTTCCCTCATTGCCGTTCTATTCTGGTTGGTGGAGCTGAGCCATTGCCATGATGGTGCAGAACAGGGAATGGCTTCATTGCAAGCTGGGTCAGGCCGTATGCAGGCCATGGGGCAGAGATGACTGCCGAAACTGTAAAGAGAAAAATCTAGAGTGCATAAAAGAGAGAGTACACCTTATCAGTGCATTGTCCTTCTGAAACATTTTCATGCAAATTTGGCTAGTGGAAAAGGACTAGTATAATTAAGAGCAGAAGGTGACACAGAACAATGCAAGAAAGACAAAATCTAAGAAACAAGAACAGAAGAACCATTTTATGCAAGATGTAAATTACGATATCTTGATATACTTATTTTCTCCTCTGTTGCATGACTCATATAAAGATAATTAAGAATTTAAATAAAGAGAAAGCAAATAATTTCCTCCCTGCAAATAGTAGAGTAGGGGGCAGGAGGGGGGGGAGGTAGAAAGAAAGAAAGAAAAAAAGCATCTAGCTGACCTGCGAGTTGTTTCTAAAATAAGTGGCCAAGTTTAAAAAAAAAAAAAAAAAAAAGGAATTGCAACATCTATTTCCAAGAGAAAATCATCCGAACGAGTAATGGGCAGGACATTCTCACAACAGATCCGGCACGTGCAACAGACTGCTATGGATCACGAGGAGACCAGTTTCACGTTCTATGAACGAGCGAGCTTCCTTTGCTGGTGGCAGGACCACCGGATCCATCGCACCCCTAGGAGGACCGGCAGCTCCGGCGGCACGCTGAGGTTCAGCACCATGGACAGCGCCAGCTGCCCGAGCCGCGCTGCCCCGTGGAATCGCGCTGACTGCGCGCTGCCATGGCCGACGCAGCGCGGCACGATGCAGGGCGAGAAGAAACGCAGGCAAAAACTGGTGCAGCTGGCAATAAGACAAGGTTTTGAGAACTGACTCAACTGGCACTTCTGATGCCTTGCTACTCTCAGTAAAAAAGAAAAAAACGTGCATTCTATCATTTCAATAGGATGACTTATGATTAAATTCCCGAATTCCCATGCTAATTTGTACCCCTTGCATATTTCCTATCTTCTAAATACACATCAGGACATACTTTTCAGCAGCAGCAACTTTGATGCTGATCCAAAAAAGATTAACCATGAATAACAAGACAACAAGTAAGTGTACAAAACAATCTGCTCATTTTAAAACTGAAGTTCATCCACAAGTCTGTCCATACAATGAAAACTTTCATTTCCAGTGAAGTTGCTATAGTATTCCATATAATTCTGTTTACCTGTGTCAGAAGATCACATAGTATCATTTTTTCAAATTGCTCAGGTATATGAAAAATGAGTTTTACAGCACTGCTTACTTGGCCACATTGTGCAAATAAACAGTACAAGTTCTCATCATATTAGTCCTGATTCTGCAAATAATGACATTCACATCATGAGTTGTACAAAACAAATAAACCAACAAGAGAGAAAGAAAGATGATCACCAACAGCCTAAGTAGCAGTGTGGTCCTGAAAAGATAAGGAATTTTATCCTTAGAAGTAGCAAGACATCTTCGTCAAGACAATTTCAGTTCATTATAAAAGTTGTAGGGAAAGGAATTAAGAAAATGGAGCAGGCGAGCTTAAAGCAGTGGGTTGAAAGAGGTAGTTGGAGTTAAGGGAATAAGTGGAGTTAAGACTTCTCTTTTAGGAGAGACCAGGATTATCTACAAAGAAACATATACTAAAGCTTTTCTATAACACGCATCACCTTCTTACATACATATTTGCAAAATGAAACAAAATGAGAGAAAGAAAATATTTCATATTTGAAGTAAACCTGTGTTTAAATGATTCTATGAATGTTAAGTGCTCTTTACTTGTCATTTCAATTTTTTAACAAGACACAAGAAACATTCTTTTGGCATGGGTTTCTTTACATTTTTTCCTACTGAAAAGCATACTGTAAAAAACCTAAAAATCATATGTGCTAATTAAATCACAGACCCCGTTGCAGTGAGGGGCATGTGAAAATAAGAGAACTGAGCAGAGAATGAAAGAGGCTCAGGCATGTATGCATTTCGGAAGCAGGTATTTCTCGACTTTTTGAGAATTATTATAGGTGTTACTAGAGCACAGCTATCAGCATGAAACAGTCACTATACAAGAATCTGACAGAAAATTGTCATGAAAAAAAATCACTTCATCATGAAAAGGGCAATCAAGGAAGACAAAGTACACAGAGATGCAGCAATAAAGAGTAAATGTTATGAGTTGTTACCAGATGTGGAACATTCCTGGCTAAACTTATAAAGACCTGTAATTGGGAAATTATATCTGGTTATGTACAAAGGAACAGCGAAACCTGTCTTTTCCTTTGTTATTTTTTTAAAACAGTTATAAAGCTGTTTAAATAGCAGTTTCTGAATATTCTCAAAATTAAATCCAGAAGACAGTGTTTTTTGTTTTTTTTTTTTTAATAATTCACCCTGATGACAGAATCTTACAAGAAAGTTTACTTAAAGGGTACTTCAGGCTATATAATTTCAGACTGATCATGTGTTCTTCTGGGCATCTCTTTGTGTCATGTGGCCCTGCTTATTAAGCTGACGTTTATGGCATCTTCAGAACAGCATGGCAGTAAATTAGACACTGTGTGATATTGAAAAGAACTGAAGCATTGTGTATTTTACATGTCAAGAAATAAGCACATGTGTTTTCTCTTCTAACTTCAGGCTAGAAAAAGAAAAGCAGAGAGAGAAAGGAAAAGATAGTAATACAGCCGTTATTGTGCCCTGTAATCACCTATAATTAAAGGTGGACTTGCCTCCACAATCACTTATAAGGGAAAGACTCTTGTCTTTTCATTCTAATGTAAGGTAGATTAAGTCATAAGTCTTGGCTTTCAAGACACTCAGGCAACAGCATAACAAAGTATAGAAAAGCTGCTTGATTACCAGCATGTGAGAAGTCTCACTGAGATTTGAACACGGAAATATTCAGGCTATTTTAACCAATCCCTCCCAAAGCCAGTGGGTCTCTAAAAACTGATGTTATTGGAGACCATGGTTTTGCCCCCCTTGCCTTGCATTAAAAGGCAGTTGGAAACACATGCCTTCCTGCCAAGATTACTCCAACACATCAGCCATGCCTGTATTTGCAAGAGCATTGTTCTGAGACTGCAAACAGTTAAGGATGTGACCCATGAAAAAGCAAAACTGCTCCATCACAGTGTTGATTCTTCTAGGAAGTAATTTCACTAGCACTAGCTTTCTATCTTTATTCTGTTTAACTTTTCATTCTCAGAACAGGTAAGTAATAGACCAAAACTTGATCTGGCTACACTTTCCACTAGAGCAACTACACTGGAACTCCTTCTGCTCATTTGAAATGAGCTCCTTTAACTTTCACGTCAGTGGTTCCCACATCAATGCACAGCACTGACTTTAGCAGCCTGATTTGAATAACCTTCTATTTAAAATTAAATGGAAATCAAATGGAAATATTTTCATGTCTCAAGGGAGAATGCTCAGACATTGATAATCTGCAAGGCAAAACTGTGCCTAAAAAGTTTTTGCACTATGACACAGACATCTGAGACACATTGTAGATTACTACGCATCATGGACTTGGGTGGCCTACTTGGTTATAAGGAATTGCTCCTGATGTATTGTGAAAGCATATGAAGACATAGGTATGCATATCTTGTTACAATGTACATTACAATTACAAAATAACTTCTTTTTTAATCAATCTTAATAAGAGATTGCTTAAATCAAGTAACCTCTATATAGCTATAAACTTCCTCCTTTAGGATTTCAGGACTTCTAGCCTAGAAGAGTAACACATTAACCAATAGCTACATGGTCAAAAATATTCAGATCCCTGACATTCTAACACATCAGTATAATGGGAAGGATGAATAAGTTGCCACAATTTCAGGATTTAAGAATCCATGACTGAAGTAATCTGTTATGCTAAGTTTTGTTCCCCTTTTAAAGAAAAGTATGTCAGGAAACCACTAAATCATGTTGCCTGTTTTCATCATTGTATGGATGCGTATTCATTTATGCTCAAAGCGTTTAACCACGTACATAATTTCAAACATGTCTTCAAGCGCCATAGCATCTTAACTCAAAATTAAACTCAGTCACATTGCACCAAAAGTGTTTCCAAAAACTGACAGCTCCTTTCTCCCTTCTATCTTTCAAGAAGAAAAGGTCGACTGTCTCACTTGTCAGAAGGATGTTAAAGTAAGTAACCACACAGCAAGAGCTAAAATAGTCCTAGACAGTAAAGGCTGGCCCTATAAATCTCAAACCAAATGGCCCATACATCTCAAAGCAAATTTCAGCTGAAGCCATTTTCTGATATGCCTTTGCACTTCTAAAACTTTTGGAAGTTTCTTAATTTCAATCTTTACCACTATCTCTGTGCATAGATAAAATGATTCTGTTTGATAATGACGTTGGGTCACAAATCAGATTTCGCACTTCATTCAAATGAAGAACGAGCATATCTCTGCCATGTTCAATACCAGAACCTCTTCATCTGTGTTCACCGAAGGCATTGGGTCACTTTCTCCTCTGGTTGGGAATGTCTCATCTTGCTGCCAGTTGATCTTTGCTTCTTCCATTCCAGATCACATTCACATTAATAACTCCTAACCGTTATGGAGAAATGTAATTCTTTTCTTTCTTTCTCGTTAAAATTTAAAGGAGCGTTTTCTACTTCATTCTTTTTAACAGCTATTCTTAACACATTTTCAAGCTTGCAATTATGATTTTTAAAAGTAGGGAAAGGGAAGGAGCATAAGCTTAAAAAACATGTGCTGCTTATTCAGTTGCAGGGACCCTCCACTCTCAGGTACATTGACATGCATAAGCATATATTCTTAGAGGAGTTCAGTAAAATATTATCATTTTTGTGAGTGATCTTTGAGTTTTACCAATGATTTTAAGAACTGCAATTCAGGTATGTGCTTCAATCTCACGCTTACTGTAGGGCACGCACCCAAGCTCTACAGGTTCCATATATTATTACTAAGACATTAAAATGGTTTCTCTCTGAAGGGGAAACATCCTTATACTGTGGGCGAGCACTTCAAGCTCTCCCTGAGGGTTGGGACTCAAGTTGCTAGAGGTGTTTTTGTAAAAGAGCAAATAACTACATCCTTTGTAGGGGGAAAATAAAAGAAGTATAAAAAACACTATTTAAATAGGTTGTGCTCTTGGCACTATAGCACTAATTCTGAAAATTGATTGTCTATAAGAAACGTGCAGCTCCTAAGTGATTTCTAGTACAGACTTAACACTGGTTTCAGCTAAATAAACATCAGTGCCATACCTGCCATGTTAGAGGTATGTCACATCTCCACTACAAGTTTGTTTTTGAGCTGTCACAGACATTCCAGTTTCTCTCCTCTAAAAAAAAAAGAAAAAAAAAAAGAAAAAAAATATAACCAAAGATAACTTCTTCTGGAATGCAATATGTCACTGAAAACACAGTCTACTTCTAGGTAAATTTATTCCTAGGGGAACTGCTGTTTGATATCTGAATCCCAGTTGGCCAGAATTTTCTTTCACAAAAAATATTTGGCATGGTTTCTCTGAGAAATAACTGAGGGGGATCTCACCACTGCTCATAAATATCTAAAGTACAGGAATCAAGTTGACGAGGGCAGACTTCTTTTGGTGGCAGGCAGCAATAGAACAAGAAGCAATGGACAGAAATTAGAATGCAGGAAGTTCCATACTAACACAAGGAAGAACTTCTTTACTTTGAGGATGACACTGGAACTGGCTGCTCAGAGAGGCTGGAGTCTTCTCTGGAAATATTCAAGACAGACCTGAACACCTATCTGTGTGACCTACTGTAGGGAATCCGCTTTATCAGGGGGAATGGACTGAGTTTTCCCCAGTGTCCCATCCAAACTGTACAATTCTGTGATCCTGTAGTAAGTTGAATCTTCAGAGGTACAAAACAGATATCGAAGGTCACATTTGTAGAATATCTGTCCTATTTGCAAGTTAATGCAAACAAGAAAACAACTAAAGACCATATTTTAATACATGAAATTATGTATTAAAATGTAAACTGTTCTTAATTCTTCAACTCCAAAGATTATTAGGCTGTTATCTCAGTTCTGTGTATCAAGGATTGTGGAACATTCAGACTGGAAAGGACTTCATAAGGTCACCTAGTCCAAGTGCCCATTCATTTGCACACAGCAAAGCAATAGCTCACGTTCCAAACTGTGAAAAAGAACTTCACAAGAGTCCCAGAGCCACTGTTGTTTTACTATGAGATGGAAAGGTTTGTCTTTCTAACTACATGCGTCCTGAATCTCTTTGACTGTACCAGGGGGTTTCATCTGTGAAATGGATAACAGTGGTGACCTGGTTTCTAGTCTTTCTCGCTGTGGAGTTGTTCTGAATCAAAGAGGAAAATACATCAGGACATTCTTCAAGTATGTATTTGACAATAAATCAATTAACTTAGCTCGGCAAAAAGCAAAAATAAGCAAAGAGTACTTCTATTATTATGATTTCAAGTTAGCTTACCAACATTTTTCAGTAGGTTGCCAAGTGACAAACTCATACCTACTTTAAGTAGTCACAGAGTTAACCTAACTCATGAAATGCTAATAGATAAAGGAGTAAGTATATAGTAACAGATACTGTTAGGCTATAGCAGGAACAAGTGTGTCAGTTCCATCCTGACTTCATAACTTGCAAGGCTGGGACCTGATTTTCCCCCTTAAAAAGGTGTGAGCACCTAGTCTATGGTGACCATCTAACTTACCACTAATGTGCAAAAATAAGGAGATAGGCACTGCTGATAGGTACTGTGTGATTCAGCATGCTTATTTAGATATGGTGTCTCTATTTTCCCTGAATATAGAGGATGCTCAGCTGACTTGATTAATGTAACCATTTAACATTTAGATTACTGGGGTTAATCCTGCCTCTGGTATACCATAAATTCAGTCATACATGCTGGTAGACCTTGAAGTCCAATGAAGTTTCTGCAAAGGCATGGACAGCAGGAGCAATTCCTTAGACACACTAGAATAAGCTAAGAGAAGTGCTTTACTGTTATGCAAGAAACATTCATCTTCACTATTACCAATACCTCAAATCTGATTAGGTGACAATGAGACCTACAGGAAAACAGAATCAGAATCCTCTTCTACAGGACAACAATCTGAAAGTACACATTTTAGTGGGTGTATCAGTGGGTAACTAAAAAACAACTGCCACAAACATGCCTTACATTATAGTCTACTCTTGTACGTAACTTCATGGAGGAAACCTCTTGTGGCTTTCATGAGTCCACATCATTTGGGTGACTCACAAAAAGAAAGCTATACCTATTCTCAACAGACTCCTACAACAATGCCAAAGGTGTCATAGCCTCCACAATCAGTACAGTGCTCAGCAGGAAGAAAGAAGTCACAAAGGAATAAGGTGTGTAGGACAGTTTTTCTTAATGTTTCCTGTCATACAGTACACTATGACAGCTGAATGCAGTATCGATGCTGCAGCCAAAAATTCAAAATCAGTATTTCATGGACTGAGAACACATATGGCTGAATAAGACAAAGAACAATTTATTCAGAAATTATAGGCAGTTATAACATTTATCTTCCCTTTACGACCATAACTCGACACAGTACTACAACTGCAAAAGACATACAGAACCTTCCAACCTGAGAAGAAAAACACAAGATTTTATAGGCAATGAAATTCTAGAAACTCACTGCTGACAGATCATTTCAGACGTTAACATTGCCTGGACTCAATGAAGATATTTTCTTGAGGTTTAGTATTTCCTTAACTAATTATTCAGATGGAAACACCACAGCACCAGAAATCCTTTTCATTCCATGCAGAAAAATCCACAAGCCTACAAAGCTCTTTCATGCACAAACGGAGAAAGTGTTTTTGCACTTAGTCTTGTATTTAGGATGAGCTCAGATGCAGTGGTGAAAGTGTCTACGTGGATAAGCAGACAGACTGGATTTAGACTGAATTCATTCAGCGATTTTTAAATCTGTCTTCCTATTGACACATCCCACAGGCTGATGTGCAACAGCTTTAACTTCATGTGGACCATAACGTAACATCAGAGAAAACCTGCTGTAAAGTTCTTGTGAGCTGACTGAGTGCAAATAATACATCCTTGTGGTTTCTTTTCCCCAGGATTGTAATTAAATTTATTTGCCTAATTTTTACTCTTGTTTTTCTTTTCTCTTCTTTTCTTCCCTACAGGAAGATGAGTGGGTGATTTTCTTACTTTACAGATTTGTAAATATGGAAGTTAGGCATACATATTTTCTCCTTGGAGCATATAAGGAAAGCATTTATCAAATACTGCTTAAATGTAACTTTTTTTTAGTCTATCTATGCTCTACTAATTTGCTTCTCTTTTGCATATTTTCTCCCTTCCTCACAAATGCACTGACACGAGATATGTGGACTGTAGTGGTGCTTTCAGAAAGCTAGGTCATACCAGCCTTCCTGATTAAGAAAAGGACAAGCACTAATTAAAGTAGAGCAAGACATTGCACATGAAATACTAGAGTTTTGCAAAATTGTATTGCTCGTTTGCTTAGAAGGGTGAGCTTATTTTAAAATATTTAAAGACTAAAAGTGAAAAACTGGTCCCACTGGAATAGTAACCAGTTCCCTGCTCATTTTGTAGAGCCAGAACTACATTCTCTGGAAGATACAACCGCTCTCCTCATAGCTGCAGATCAAAGTACTTTTAATTCTTCTTGATTTACCTAAGATTACAAACAGGTATGGTTACTCTGTTTTGTAAATAAGTGAATTTGGGTATAAATTTCAACTCTAGGGCCACTACAAATTTAACTTTTGGAGAAGACAAGCTTTTTCTAATCTCTGAATATTTTCTTTTCTTAAACTTTACAGGTGTTGTAGCTTTTACCATTAGTGACATACAACACCACTGTTGGGGGAAGGACTCCTAAGTATCAAAGGCTATAAAATACCAGTAACCCTTAAGCCTACTCACACAACACCTTTAAATGTCTCTGGCCTGCAGTTTCTGCTCTCCTGTCTCTGTTGCAGTGTTCCACCAGAAGCAATGATGTATGGTATCACAATTCTTCAAAATAAAGATTAGTGATTTATATTCTTTGTAGTTAAGACTGACCCTGGAACAGCTCCCTTCCATGGGACACGTGCAGCTTAGTCTGAAACACATTTATGCCTGAGGGAAGTCCAGAGAAAAGAAGATTTATGATCTCTCCTCACAATTTTGTCTTACCCTCCAAAAGTGCTACCATGCTCTTGAATCAAATGAAAAGCGAAGGCATCTATATAATGAAACAGAAGATACATTTAGGTACAGGAACTGAAGCATTTCACAAGTGAGGAAGAGTTAAGAAAGCTGACTTTGTCCAGATGGAGATAGAGGAGGGTCAAGGAAAAATAATGGGTACAAATAGCTGAAGACAGTGCTCTGATCTTTTCAGTGATGTTGAGTGATAGGACAAGGGATACATACTGAAACACAGCAGATATCACCATAAGATCAGAAAGCACTGTAGAAGTGCAAGGGTGACTGAGCACTTACACAGGTTTCCCAGAGAGCTTGTGGACTGTCCCTCCTCGGTGATATTCAAAAGCCATTTTGAACACGATGCTGGGGAACTGCCTCTAGGTGTCCACACTTCAACAAAGAGAGCTGAACCCAATGACCACCAGAGATCCCTTCCCACTTCAGTTTTTCAGTGACTCCATGACTGTGGGGAGCAAGATTCTGTTGTCACTTATAGGAAGAGCAAATAGAATGTATCTGTCAGATGCTTAAAAATAAAATCAGCTTCTTAAGATCTAATTTGATTCACACTACAAAAGCCAGTATGTTGCATTTAAACTGCAAGCTAACAAAAACCTATAGTGTAATGTCACATGAAGTAAAAGAACTATAGGGCATCCCAAGTTGAAAAGGACCCACAGGAATCATCATCCAATTTCTGGCTCCACACAGGACCACCCAAAATTTAATCCATATTTCTGAGAGCATGGTCCAAACACTTCCTGAAAACTAGCAGCTTGGTGCTTTTCTTCTGGTGGAGAACCTTTTCTTGATATGCAACCTGCCCTCCCCTCACACAGCTCCATGCCGTTCCCTCGGGCCCTGCCGCTGTCACACAGAGCAGAGCTCAGCGCTGCCCTCCACTCCCTGTGAGGAGCTGCAGCCCCCACAAAGCCTCCCCTCAGCTCCTTCGCTCTGGGCTGAGCAAACCCAGGGATCTCGGTCACTCCTCCTTGCACCCTCTAGGCCCTTCCCCATCTTTACATCCTTACTTCAGATACTTTTTAATAGCTTTATGTCCTCTTCATGCTGTGGCACCCAGAAGAACACAGGTGGTTCAGATGTTTTTTCCAATAATTCCTAGAATAACCTTATACATAATTTTTCCAGGCACCAAATTGGGACTGACAGGCCTATAATTACTAGGATCTTCTTTCTTGTCCCTCTTGAAAACTGGGACAGCTAGCTGACTGAAACCTCTCCAGTTTCCCAGGCACTCTGACAAATAAATGAGAAGATGACATCAACCATATCTTTGAACCCTGGGATGAATCCCATTGAGATCTGTAGACCTAAATAAATCCAGCTGGAACAGCAAATCCTACACAAGTTCAACATTGGCTGGGAGTTTATCTTTACTGCAGTCACAGTCCTCCAACTCAAGGCTCTCGAGTTGCAGGATCATTATCAATGTTGAAGAATAATTAACATCTACACATTATCTGGACACCAACTTATGAGATGGCCATTTTCATCAAGAAATATTGTTTCTATTATTCCTTCTTTTGCTGATAACATATTTTTAAAAGCTATTTTTATCATCCCCCAGTAGTACTGGCTAGCTTCAACTCTAACTGAGCTTTAGTCATGCTAATTTTCTCTCTGCAATGACAAGCAACATCTCTGAATTTTCTCACATCACACAACCTCACTTCCAGTGTCCATCTACTTTCTCTTTCCACCATCTAAAAGAAAATGCCTGCATTAAAAAAAAAGACAAGAAATGCTTTAAAAAAAAAAAAGAAAAAGAAAAAACCCATTATCATAGAAACTGAAAATAAACACAGTTTGCAATATTACACTTCTTACACTTCTGCCCACTCCTCTGTCCCCTTCCACACTTGAGTCACCCTAACACTTGCACTGACTTGCATTTTTAATCTGTACAGCTTTTCATTCAGAATTCTATCTGTGTGAATGTCTTAAGGAAGGACTGAGTAACATTCGACAGGTGTTGCTGAAAGTATAGGACAGGTGACAGATATGTACTCTTTAAGGTTGCTATTTTTTTGTAATTTACTTAAGAAGGGCAAAAAGCAGTTGGATATTGTCTCCTCATCAGCCAATGGACAGGATTCAAATGCACAGCTAGGTGGCACATGCACAGTACCCTTGAGGAGATACTATTCATTTTGCTCAAATTAATGAAATTATTACTGTACAGGGTGATGAGTCCTGACAGTAGTCTTTGCAAAACAGCTACTCTGAGATTAAAAACAGATATGATAATGATTTATCAAAGGTGATTTTCTGATGCTTCTTATTCATAGGATCACAATATTTATTATGTTCTACATTGCATACCTCACAATTTTGCAGACAACCCCATTACCTCTCCATTCCTTTAATTTTATTCTACCTGAGACTAGTGAAGAGTTATCAGATAGACTAGAGAAGATGAGCATAAAATATAGAACAAAGTCTTCTTTGAGTTTGGTTCTACATCACTGACATAAATAATGCCAGAAATTTCTGCAAAAATAAATATTCTTTTAAAGTTGTTTTTAGGAATCCATAATGAAAACATTGTATACTTCCTCCCATTTTCAGAAAATACCAGTATCCTTATTCTTACTTTTGGAAGGACTTCACCACAATATTTTGACTGCATTGCATAATATTATGTAGAAAACGTCATTTCCCTGGTTTGCTGCAAGTCTAACAATTTTCTCTTGAGGAACAAACCAGAGAGCCAAAAAGAGCAAACAGTTCCACAGATTATTCAATTGGCCTAAAATCAAAGGTTCTTTTGTGCCTGAAGATAGCTAACTAAAAGCACATAAACCGAACATGATGCATAATCTTTTAAGCTTTCAAGTAGTTCATGTTCTATATCGGAAATAATTTTCTAGCTGTATCAACTGTATCAAAACAGATTATTTGAGAGCATTAAATTAACATAGATATGCAAATTCTGAAAGTTAGATCCTTTGCAACACTAGTAACTATTGAGCAAGAAGAGGATCTTTATTTGGGCTGCTTTGTTCATATCCAGGGTGATGAAGGGCATATGGGAGCCCAGGAATAGATGGTAGTCCAGGAAAGGTCTGGAGTGCAAGTCTTACAAAGAACAGCTGAGGGAACTGGAACTGTTTAGCCCAGAGAAGAGGAGGCACAGGGGAGATCTTACTGCTTTCTGCAACTGCCTGAAAGGAGATTGCAGCAAGATGGAGGTCAGCTTCTTGTCCCGGATAACAGCAAGGGAATGGCTTTACATTGTACCAGAGAAGGTTCATGTTGGATATTAAGAAACATTTCTTCTCAGGAGCGGCAAAGTAGTGGACAGGCTGGCCATGGAGATGACGGAGTCACTGTCCTTGGAAGTGTTCAAGAAATATGTGGATGTGGCACTGAGGGACATGGTTAGTGGGCATGGTGGTGACAGGTTTCTGGTTGGAATAAGTGATATTAGAGGTTTTTTCCATCCTTAATGTTTGTATGAAGTAACACTCATCTCAAAATGTGAATAAGGTCAATTTTCTTTAAAAGAACAGTATACACTGACAGAGATTTCACCAGTCTTCAGGGTCCTTTCATAAGGATAGAAGGCAAGATTGGAAAAAAAGACAAAGCAGTTGATGCATGAGGTCATGGTTTAACACTCAAGGCCATCAGGATACAAAACAAACAAACAAAAAAAGAAAATTATAACAGAAAGTACCATCTTCCAAAGCTTTACCTTCTATCAGCGCATGCTGGACTCTACAGCTAAAAGCTTTCCCAAAAACCTAAGAGCGGCTAAAAAGTTCCATATGATTCCTTAAGCTTAATATTTATTACGATTATGCTGAGAAGCTTGCCAAGTAATCCAATAATATTCTTGCCTATTACTGATGCATTCTAAACATCTCCTTTCCAGCCAGTCAGTGCTGTAAAACTAAGCTAGAAATACAGATGATCTTGTTTCTCCAGACCTCAAAGAGAAAGATATCTATACTGTGGACTGTGACAAGTCCACCTTAAAAACTCAAACTCTGACTGGACTGCACAGCAAGCTTAGCTCTAAGCCTATTATCATAAACTGCCCTTTCCCAGAAGTGAACAATCCCATGTGTTTCACACTGCCTCGACTAGGAGCCAAGGATGAGCAAGTTCAAGGATGCACTCAAGGAAGACCAAACTCTATTGCAGTAGAGCTCGGGTACCAGATTTTAGATCTGATGTGGTACAAATACATGTGTGGCTGCACATGCCTGCCCATTCACCAGCAGAGTGGGAGGTGGTGACTTTAAAAAATAATAATAATAAATTGCTTCAAACACCATTTCTAAGCTGCTGCAAAACCCCAATAAGAAAGACACTGGGCTGAAGAGAAGCTGATGGCTGGTGGTCCTACTGATCCATTGGGCAGACGTGCAGCAGTGGCTCAGCATATCACAGTAAGGAATGGTCACTTGAAGGACCAATAAACACCAAAGGTGCTGCCAAGACTGCCAGCAGGAAGGGAAAGCCTTGTCTGTAGGTGCTGCTTTTGTTTCCAAAGAGGGAAGAAGGGAAGAATCAAAAAGAAATCAGGGGAATAGGAAGTCTTCAAATATTTCTGGTGATCTGCTCACTGAACTTTGGGAGAGTTCCAGATACAAGTCTGAAATTTAACTTCTTCAAAGATATTTCAAATATTAAACTTGGAGAATTGTAAAGCAGACAAGTTTGTAAAAGAAAAAATCTGCCCCCGAGTGACTCCAATAAGAAAGATAAGCCAAATCTTCCCATGGAAATCAAACAAACATCTTACTAAGTATATATAAAAGTCTCCTAAGTAAGGTAACGCATTAGTAACGTTAAATAAAATCAAGAAGATACATATCTTACATTTTTAAGCAGATTCTATGCATGTTAATGATGAAATTTAGGTACGGGATGTTGTTATTCTTTTAGGGCAGGTGCCATTTCCAATAAATTTGGGACATATAATCATGCCAGCACAGTCTAATACGTCTTCTGAGCCATGCTGATGTTGTATGCAAAAGCTTTCCCCTGCAAAGACAAGATAATCCAGCCACTTTATCAGTTGTGAGAGAGAGATTATTTAAATCACTTTGCTTTATGTTTGTGGAAGATGAGCAGCATGCACGATCCCTATTCCACAGTGTTGGATATGTAGAGGAGCTTAGTATGCACTTTTTACACTAGTAGAGATAGGACAAGGGGGAATGCCATTAAATTTAAAGAGGAAATTAGGTGAGATGTTAGGAAGAAATTCTTTACTCAGAGGGTGGTGAGGTCCTGGCACAGGCTGCCAAGGGAAGCTGTGGGTGCCCTATCTCTGGAGGCACTTAAAGCCAGGTTGGATGGGGCCCTGGGCAGCCTGAGCTGGCGGGGGGGGGGGGGGGGGGGGGGCAGTCCTGCTCACAGAAGGGGATTAGAATCAGGTGGGCTTTGAGGTCATAGAATCACAAGTTTGGAAACGACCTGCAAGATCATCTAGGCCAACCACCTTCCCATTCCTATTAGTACCACAAGCACTGAACCAGGTCTCGTAGCTCCTCATCCAGGTACCTCTTGAACACTGCCAGGGACAGCAACTCCACCACCTCCCTGGGCAGCCATTCCAGTGCCTGACCACCCTCTGAGAGAAAAAGTTTCTCCTGATGTCCAACCTAAACCTCCTCAAGGGACCATATAATTCATTCAAACTGTCCTACAGTCTGTTCATGCAGTAAGTGGAAGCAGCAAACTCCCAGGGCTTGAGAGAGGGGGCAAGGAAGTCCAGATGAGAACAAAAGACAAAGAGCGTTTTAGAGACCAGCATCTCATCACTGACATGGCCAGATGCTTGTATGCCTGACTCAAAGTTCCTTCTCAATCTGTCTTGGTACATATTTGTGCTTATCACACACACAGAAAAACCCATGTAGGAAAACCTCTTTGAGAGTATGTACAGCTAAGCCACTGGGACCGGAGCTCAACGTAAGGCAGCTATGATCTGTACTGATTGCCTACAGAACTATTGTGGCCCTATTACAATATGACATAGCATGTAAAATCCCTTTCTCACCACGCACAGCAGGTAACCATACTACTTCAGGAAGCCAGCAATAAGAGGAGGTGGCAAACACCAGAGAAGCATCCCACCTTCAAACATTGCCTGCAATGAGCTTGTAGGTAAGCAGAGCACAGTATCCTGCGGTAGAGCTAGGGATCTGGCCTAGAATAACTATTTGAGGCCAGAGGGACTCGAGAAATTGGGGATAAGAAACAATGCATCATCTGAGATAGTTTTATTCTCCATTTCTCCAGGCTGGATATACACAATGGATATAGCATGGTCCTTATTGAATCTGGAGGCTCTAATATAAACCTGAAAGAAGTGGAAACTTAAATATTTCCAGGTTATAGCCAAGGACATTACCCCACTCCTCCTTCCATCCCACCCCAAATTATCCACCAGAAAACCAAACAATTTCAAAGAAATTACAGCTATTTGGAAATTTGTCTTAAACTCCATGAATAGTTTTACAAATAAGAGGCAGAAAAAAAAAATAGCTAGAAAGCAAGACAGGTTCAAAGACTTTCCCTGATATTTCCTAAATGAAAATGTTTATAGCAACATTTAAAAATAGAAATGAGTTTTAAAAATAAAGATATCTGAAGAAGAAACATTTGGTTCTGTCTTCAAACTCCTTAGCTCATCCAAGAAACCAAGTACTGTCCCTGTTCTGTCCTTGATTGTTTGTAAAACCTTCCCAGGACTTCGTTCTTTGTTTTGAAAGAAAACTCCTTCCCCTCATGAAAACAAATACATTATTCTTGGCATAATAAAAACAAATGAAGTCAGCAACATTTTGAAAAGGGAAAAACTGGTCTGCCTGGATTTAATAGTGAGTCTGGCCCCAGAGGACATGTTGAATTTTCCAGAGTGAAGGAGGCCACTGGGAAATAAGGTAGGAAACCTAAAGCCCCCAGAGTCAGGGTTGCACCATTTGCTTAGATTACTATCAAGCTCTCTGAGATAAGGTTGAATGACAGCTCAGCTTTATTGAATGATTTTATCCTCTGTTTACTACTTATTTAGCCATTAAACATTAAATGAAGCTTCATAGGAACAAGAAGGCTTTTTACATAGTAAAGGGCGTGCTTGCAGTAAGGTACTCATCAGTATTTAGCAACAGCATCCCCTGCATGTTTCTCTTTGTCAGGGTTTGGAAGGTTTGCAGAAGGAGCTGGATAAACTAGATTAATATGCTGTATGGCTTTCAACAGCGTTTAGTGCCAGGTGTGCTGCACCTGGGTCGCAACAACTCCACATAGCAGGCTCAGAGCAGTGTGGCTGAAAAGCCACCAAGCAGAAAAAGATCTGGTGGTGCGGATCGACAGGCAACTGAACAGGAACCAGCAGTGTGCCCAGATGGCCAGGGCCAATAGCTGCTAGGCTGCATCAGAAACAGAGTGGCCAACAGGACTGGGAAAGCGGTGGTCCCATTGTATACAACGTTGGCGAAGCCACACCTCAAACGTGGTGTTCAGTTTTGGGCTCCTCACTGCAAGAAATACCTTGACTTGCTTGAGCATGTGCAGAGAAGAGCAACAAGCTAGTAAGGATTGGAGGAGAAGTTGTGAGAAGCAGCTGAGTGAACTGGGGCTGTTTGTTCTGGGGAAGAAGTGGCTCAGGAGAGATCTTATCGCTTTCTGCAACTCCCTGACAGGGTATTGCAGCAAGGAGGGTTGCAAGCTGGCTACTTTCCCTTGAGTCCCATCGCTTGTCACCTGGGAACTGGTATCAGGTTGCACACAGAGGCTTAGATTGAACATTGGAAGAATTTCTTCACAGGCAACAGTGAAACATTGATAAGGAATGCCCAGAGAAGTAGCAGAGTCCCCGCTCCAGGAGGTACTTAAGAGTCCTGTGGACACAGCACTAAGGTACACAGTTCAGTGATAGAACACAGTAGGTCAAGTTGATGATTGGACTTGTGATCTTGAAGATATTTTCGAACCTAAATGACTATCAAATGGTTTCCACCTTGAAGACAGACAATGGAAGACAGCCCAGACTAGGGCCCAGGTGGAAGAAATGGAAGATAGATGCACCAACCCCCCCCCAAAAAAAACCCCCCCCCCAAAAAAAAGCCAGCAGCTGCCACGAGCAACCAGTACTCCCTGGTTCAGTGCATGCACCTGGGCTACAAGAAGCAAAGGACCATGCCATGCCAACAGAACAGGAATCTGCAGAAGGATCAGCAACAGAAGTACCTGGTATATTAGCAGACAGATATTCAACTCCCACCGGTAGAGCATCCTACTGGATTTACACTACTGTGAAACATGCTCTGTGATGATTAGAACTCAAGACATTGCTCTACTTATTATAGGATGCAGTTATACACGTACTAACTGTGAATTTGGTGTTACTATGAGGAGAAAAAACAATAAAATATCAGCCTCAAATTACAGATGCATAGTTGTTAACAGCAGGATAGCTAACACAGGTCAGAAAGGAGCAGAGAGCCTACACACAGCCTGCTTTGAGGTACACAGGGATTGTGCAAGTTGTCTGGCATGTAAAAAACATGCATTTCCAAATATAACATCACTCTCAGACAGCTTCACACGACAAGTGAATCCCACTCATCTCAGAACAGCTTAGATACATAGAAACTTCAAAGAGAATGACTCAGAGATTTATCTTAGAAGAATACGCAGAAAATTGAAATATAGACAAGTTTAAAAAGAACCACACCCACACTCACTGTAAATACCTATAATCTAATAATCCAATTTTACACTGTCACATAAAGTTATTCTGTAAATATTCCCCACCCATCTTCCATATTCAAAAGGCTAGACTATTAGTCAACCATGCTATACATGCATCACAAAGTTGCAGAAGACAGACAAAACTGGCTCATGCACTGCTGTGCAAGCCGTATGTTTTTCAGTGTACTTTGGGCCCTAAGCAGCAGCCTCTTCCCAGCCCAAAAGCAGATGGACAGTAAATCCCCAACGGCGAGGTGATTCACTCCAAGAAAACCCTCAGAAATAAATTCCTGTCCTGATCAGAGCAAAGACCAACCCTGCAAGGAGCTGACCCTGCTAATAACCAAATACTCCCCAGCCAAGCCAACATGCAGGGCACTTGTTTTCCACTAAACGGGGTTGAAGTACACAATGGACCTATCAGCCTACCTTCTGTCCCCAGGCACACAGAGGAAGTAGTGGATTCAGGGAATTGACTCTGAACCCCAAGGCTGCTAATGGACACATCTCACCCAGCACCCCTTCCACATGGGGAAGTGCTCGCAGGCATAGGCTGGGCCAACAAGTCTACCTTGGATTTTTAATATTGAAAAGCTACTGTCTCAGCAGAAATGAAAATTCAGAATTGCCAGTCATTCATTCAAGGCAAATGGAAAAAAAACATTTCATATTTCAAGGAGTGCTGAGCCTGTGAACACCCTACCCCAAAGCTCCACATTCACTTCTTTGTCCCCACAGCACCACACCACAACAAAACAACCTGGGCATACCCACGTACAGCACTCCCATCTCACCAACACCACATGCTGCCTCAGAAACGTGCACCCACACTGACCACGTCCAATGCCTTGTCCTCCTGCTGCTCGTACCTGTTGTATCTCTGCTGTCTGACTGCATGGGGCCACAACTGCCGAACGTCAGATCTGAAGAAGGGGAGCTCTTCCTACAGCTCCTTCCTCTGCACCTTTTTACTACAGAGGAAAGCTCTCTGGCACCTCCAGGTTATCAATTTTCTGTTCCACCTGCTGCCTACCCTGGCTCAGCTGCCACTCAGCCCCTGGGTCTTGTAAAGAATTTACACATGCACAGCTAGCAACTATGCCTCAAAGTAAGCAAAATTCCCCAGTCTGTGCCAAGTGCAGACACCCAATTGTAGGCTTTTCTTCAGTAAAAAGTTCATTTTGTTACATTACTTTACTGTAGAGCACTGCAACCTTCTCTGCAACAGATTTTGATTGAGGTCTTACAAGCAAACAAAGAAAAAAACACCCACAGCTGTTTCTCCCTAGCAGTCAGAAAGCTACTCAGGCACTGAGTTCTCCCCCATGGTACAGCTAATGAATTTCAGCTGTAAGCAAACCTCAGAAGCTGTGGAATTTCCTCATGGACAGATTTATCACTTTATCACCTACTTTCTACAGGGGTCCCCACAGACTTGTACCAGTCCACTTAGTTTCTTCGACCAGTAATGGAGAATACTTCGTGTGTGGGAGAGAGTTTAGATGTTGTTAAAACCTTCAGAAGATACTGGAAACACTTTTCAGGTTAGAAGCTATGCTTCAGCAGAGACAAAACTATCAAAATCCAATCTACTCTCACCCTGGGAAAAGAATATATTACAAAAATTATGCAGCACCATTGACAGTGATTAGCATTTGTTCCTATCAGTTTCCTCTTTTTACCTATAACAACTCGTAGAACTGATAGATAGGTGAAGTCCCTACATGGTACGCAGCTAAAAGCCTGTTATGTTTTTCAACTACTTACAGGAAGAATTTATTTCAGGTACTGGCAAATTACACTTACAGTTTTTTCATTTAAAGCTCTGTACTGGTATTTGTCTAAAACCATACTACATTATTTTAAGTGATAACAGAGGTAGGAACACAATACCTACCAGAAGTATTGGCACTCTGCTGTGTGCAGGAGAGGACATGACGCTCTCAACATACATAGGCATCTTCTGCCATGACTGAGGAACAGCCACAGCAACTAAGCAGCTTCAAATCATGCCTCTAGTCCAGTGTTCAGCCCTGCTCTGCTTTCTGAGCTCAGGAGAGATGTCAGGTACAAGAAGACAGCAGGCTGCTAGCAGAACTTGCAACAACAAGCCATCACACAAACAATAATACGTGCTTGCCACTTTCTAGGCTTTCAGGGGCCACCAGAGGTGGCTGGACATCGCAGGAGGTGACTGTTCAGGTTTTTGAAAGACCCTCCTATCCCACTAGACTGTTTGGCAAAGTCCAGTCACTTATCTTTGTTCTGCTCGCTGCCCAAAACTGAATGATGCACAAGGGAGAATCTGACTCACGGTCTCTTGTAGCTGCAGAGACAAAGGATTGTGAGCAGAAGAAATATGCATCTGATCACCATCAAGCCTACAACCAACTGTGGAAACTGGCTTTCTGCTTCTAGAGCAGTTTTCATTAGTGGTGCAGTCTTCACTTTCCTTCTGAAAACACAGAATCTAAAGTCTGTCTTCATAAAAATGATGTACAGGCACATTATTTTTCATGATGCCAATCTGCTGTTGTTACAACAATGTTATTACTTCTTTCTTTTCTAAATGATCCTTTCTATAATTCCTATCTCTAACAGTATTCATAGCTCTGTTTAATAAGCACACAACAAATAGTTTAAAACTGCAAAGGTTTATTGCCCAGGATAGCTGATGTGGTGCAGTTAGATTTGTATATATTTTTTTGTTACATGGAAATAAAGCAAAACAGTAGAAAACATATAGGTAACAGTAACACAAAAGCCCAGCCTAATACCAGCCCTTTATATTCACTAAGTTATACTTAAGAAAATGGCCAGACAAACATACAGAAGCAGAACATTTGGAAGACAGCTTTTCATGTTATAGCATAGGCTCCAGACCAATATTTAAGGTATTTTCTATCCACAATGTATTTTTTCTCTGTAATAGCAAATTGAGAAAGGCTCTATGCGGGAAAAAAAAAAAAAAAAAAGCCAAAAAACTTCAGGACTTTAAAACCTCAGCTATCAGTTTCTGAGTTGACAGTTAAAGTTAATAGGAGAAGGCAAATGGCAGTATTTAAAATATACAGAGACCCATTAAAAATCCAACACTAAAAGGAAATGGCAACTGAAAATCAAAATTCGCAAACATGACTTCTTGCATTCCCCTATCCTCTACTCCACAAATCTGTATTCAGGCATTTTCAGCTTTTTCAGACATTGAAACACACCCATAAAAGACTTGAAGTTTGTTTTGGACATGCCTTTATTTCCTTTGTTTCAGCAAAGTGGTTTTGCTTGTGCAAGTAACAACAGGACCACAAACTATATTGCTTTCAGTTAATCAGTTGTTGATTTAGGAAAGGGGATATAGACTAAGCTAGATGATATTAAAATGCATTCATGTTCCCTCACTTACTAGCGCCCAATAGATCCACTGCTGAAGGTTGAGTATGAGTAAGAATACGAAGAAGTTGCTGATGCGTCAAAACTTCCCCTCCTAGATCCACTGCGTGAGCCTGAACGTGAGCCAGAGCGAGAACCAGAGCGAGAGCCAGGAGCTGAGGAGACATTGTAGGGACTGGATATACCTTTAGACGAAACAGAGGCTGCTTCCAAGAGTTTAAGACCAGTGATGTCCTCCACCATTGACCGATTCATTGCATCTTTGTAGGATATTTTCAGCTTGGTCTTGGGGCAGGTCAGTATTTTGGGATAGCTATTGGTGTCTTGCAATTTCTGGGCAGCGCGACCATCAATCAATGAATTTCGAATGGCTTCTTCAATACTTATTCTTCCACGTGCTTCTGGATCCACAAGACCACCGGTGAGGTACTGGAATTCAAGGAACCGCTGCCCAGCCTCATAAGGCAACCATTTTTCCTTGACTGCTTCTGCTGCTGACATCCTCTTGCGTCCGCTCTTTATGCCTTCAAATCCTATGAAGGCCTTCTGGGCTGGTTTGAGACGTGTGGCCATATCCTGATCAATGATGCCTTGACTGGTAGCTTCCTGAAGGGAGAGCCTCTGGCCTGTGGTAGGGCATATTATGCCCCCTGTGCAGGCCTGGGCTTCAAGTAACCGTTGTCCAGTGATGCTATCCACAATGCCCCGCTGTATAGCTTCTGAAATTGAGATTTTCTCCAAGTTTTCAGTGTCAAATATGGCTGCAATGGGACTGCACTCATCTGGGGTCTCTGAGAATGAACCACTCCTTATCAGTGAGGAAGAACTCCTGACACTCAGCACTGTGGGAGACCGGGTCACCGATTCATGTCGAAACACCTCATCGGTGCCATTACGGCAGGAAATCATGTCTGCAAACTGCGTCAGGCTTAAACTGCCAGAACGGTATTGATCAAAGAATTTCTTCTCCACCAGACCTTTATCAATAGCATCTTGTATATCATACTGGCTACCTGTTTTCCTGTCAACAAGGACTACTCTACTGCTACCATCCGATCCTGTAATAGTTATTTCTTCCCACTCACACTCCTGTTCAGCTAGTTCTGTATAGGTGTCAAAATCTATGAGGCCTTTGCTGTATGCCTCCTGCACTGACATTTCCCTGTTTGTTTCTGGATCTACAATGACAACTCGGCGCTTCCTAAGGGTATTCTTCTGTGAGGTGTGCACCACCTTTTTCTTCTCCCTCAGGGGCAGAAGGCAGAGCCCTGTTGCATCATCCTTTATGCATCTTTCCTTCAGCTGCAAGTAGGTCAAGTTTTCTTCTGTATTAGGATCAAAAAACCCTTTGGTGTCATCGCTTGGATCACTAAGAATCTGGTTGAGCTCCTCATTGAAGTAGCCACGTTTGTAGGCTGTCTCTACTGGCAAGCGGTAGCTTTCTTTGGGGTCAATGATTCCACCAGTGGCAATCTGGGCCTCCAGCAAGCGAATGCCATGGCCTCTTTCTATGAGCTCTTTGTTCATTGCTTGAAACAGAGAAATGATGTTTCCAGTTTCTGGATCTTTGTACCCAGTGACGGCTCTTTCAGCAGAGAGAAGCTTCTCTTTAAATTCTATTCCAACAAGACCTCTTTTATAAGCTTCCTCAACAGGCAGCCTTGCATTGCTGACAGGATCAACTATGAATCCGGTGGCTGCCTGGGCTTCTAGCAGTTCAAGGGCTGTCCCTGGTCTAACCAAACCTATTTTCATAGCCTGGTAAATGCCAAGTTTCTCTTTAGTAGCCTCATTGTAGATACCTGCAATACAGCTAGAGCCCTGAAGGAAATCGATAATCCTCTCACTCACTTCTTCCACTGTAATTGCACCTCTTTCCAAATCATTCCTTGTTGATTCCTTAATAATTCCAGCCTCAAGAAGAGCATCTGCCGAGACAGGCTGCCTGATGCCTTGGAATGACATACTCCTCTTCTGCACTGGAAGGAGTAGCAAGCCCGTATGTGGCTCAATCCTGCATTTTTCCTTTAGCTGCATGTAAGTGACTGCCTTTTTGGTGCTGGGATCAATGAAGTTCTTTGTGGTGCTTTGGCAGTTGTTTAGAATCCTGTACAAATCTTTGTCAATCAATCCACGGGATAAAGCTACATCTTTGGGTAGGAAAACACTGTTGACAGGATCAACAATCCCTCCCACAGCCAGCTGGGCTTCAAGCAGACGCATCCCAGTTTCTCTGTCAATCAGGTTTTTCTTCATGGCTTCAGATAGTGGCACAGTTTTGCCTGAGAAAGGATCCTTAAAACCTGTAATAGCCTTTTCTGCCGTATAGATTTTTTCTCTGTCATCAAAGTCAATCAGATCCCTGGCAATAGCACTGTCCACTGTTAACACCTCATTGCGGTGTGGGTCTATAACTCCTCCTGTTGCTGCCTGGGCTTCCAAGAGCAGGACTGCATTTTCTGCCGTAAGCAGCTGGTTCCGTTTGGCCTCAACAAAGGAGTACTTCTGTCTGGGTAAAACAGACACTCCTGCAATAGCACCTGCCCCTTTCAGAAACGGTTCAATGTCAGCAGCAACTTCTTCCACTGACCTCTGCCCCTTCAGCAGTTTATCCAGGGTGAGTTTGTCTATAAGCTGACACTCATATAGCTGCATTGCTGTAATTTTCTTCCGCAGCCCATTGAACACCAACTTGGAGGCATCAATACAGAAGTCTTCTTCAGTCTGAGTAGATCTGTGGGACCCATATGGGCGTTGTTTAAGTTTCTCAATCTCTCTCTGCAGCCTGAGACGCTCGGATTCCAGCTCTGACTGGTTTTTGACAGCAGTCTCTTCCAGTCTGCATCGGTATCTCTCCTCGATCCTTTTAATCTCCATCTGCAGCCTTTCAATTTCACTCCTCAAGGTGTTCTTCTCCCTCTCACTCTTCTCTCTCTCACACTGGATCTTTCTTATGGATTCCTCTGTCCGGGAGTGCTGGCTCTTCCATTGGTTGAGGTCATTCAGGATTTGTTGTTTCTCATTTTCCAGGCGTTGCTTCAAACGAGACTCTGATTCCAGGTTAACTTTCAAACGGTTCAGCTCCTCTTCTAATCTCTGCAGCCTGGCTTTGTCTTGCTCCAAAGCACTCATTTTTATCAGCAAGGTTTCTCTTTCTTGCATAATGTGGTTATACTGATTTTTGGATTCTTGAATCCTATTGGATGCCTAAAATTTTAAACAAGAAATAAAACAAGAGAAAGTAGTTAGACTTATGCTCTCCAATTACAACACTCTTCAGCCTGCCATTTAACCTGCAACAAACTGCCACTGGAAAACATTCTAGTCACAACAGTGCCTTACCCAAGACCATGAATAAAGTAAACCAGTGAAGGTACATCTGTCCCTTCAATGAAAATGTCTTTACTACCAGAGTCTCCAATTATTACCTACAATCTTAATTTCCTAGTAATTTAGTTAGCTCTTTATGGCTTCTTAATGCATCTCAGACTACATGCACAGAGCACTCAAGATTCTTTAAGAATCTGATGCCCAGTAGGTGTACCCTGGCATCATTCTACCAACCTGAGTGAATATATATCAGCTAAGGACTGGTCACACATGGATGAAAACAAAATATGACTCACTTTTTCCTATTAGTTTCAAACAATTTGTTGATTTACATTTTAATTCCCTTAATACCTTCATTTATAACATATATATGCACATACACCTTTATACACTAACACCTACATGCACATTCACATGCAGTCCATATTAAACCAAATAAAATGTTATATATTTGTAACACATGCATTATGTATGCATAGATGTCAGGCAATGCTAAATGCTATTAAAAATTAGTATTAAGGTTTTAAAAATAAAGAAAAATGAAACGACTGACAGAATAGATGAGAATGAGGAAAAAAATATGGAGGGCAAATACAGAAAAAAAAGAATCACTTCCAAAAGGTAGAAGAATGAAAATGCAAAAATATCTTCTCTTTAGCTTATTTATACTGTCATCTCAAGTTTAAAGAACATGGGCTGATAGTGAAATTTAAGTCACCCTTGATGACTTAGGAACAGAGTCCCAACAGTCAATGAAATTTAGGTTTTAGGTATCTTAGCTGGCAGCGTCACTTTTAATTCTTAGTCACCACTTTACGCAGCTAAACAGCACTTTGATGGTTTGTTGTTTCTGGGGCTTTTAGCTTGTTTAGTTTGTGATACAGCTCAGGTCAGGCTCAAAGGACTGCTTTAACCCGTTCTGACCAAAACAGACCTGGGAAGCACACAGCCAGCAGAGTACAGCTAAAGCACGGTGGTGTTCCATGTATTCTTATTTTCCCTTAGGATAGTTTGGTGAAGACCGGTACATATCCAGGGTTTCCTCCATGCTGATGGCAAGGCTCAGCTAGGTGATAAAGACACTTTAAAGTTTCCTAGCACAGTCCTCAGGGAGTAAAGGGGCTAAGAAAGTGACCAAATCCTGTCATTTTTCTTTTAAAAATAACGAGGAGAGTGGCCATAAAAGGAATATTAGTCACAAGTACAGTGAACTTAATCAGCAAGGTGTGAATTAAGTTGGTTCAAATGGACATTGTGATTAATTATATATCTGAGAGACAGTAAAGCTGGGATCAAAATATGTGTGAATACCTCCAGAGCCTGCTTTTGGAATTTTTCAATTTCCTGTCTCAATTTTTCCCTTTCTTTCTGTAAATCATTAATCAACCCCTGAAGTTCCAGGGTTTGCTTGCTGCTTGTCTGAAGCTGATTCTTTAGTTCAGCAATGGTGGAATTTTTCTCATCAACTTCACTTCTGACCATTCTGAGATCATCATACTCCAATCTAACATTTCGCAGCTCTTCCTCCAGTAACAAGTGTTCCTTGGTTAGGTTCTCGGTGAGAGATTGAAGCCTTTCGATTTCGATTTTGCACTCATTCAAGTTTTTGCTCTTCTCCTCGGAGGTTTTCTGTAAGTGCTCATTTCGCAGGTGAGCCTGCTTTAATTGCTCCTGTTCTTGCACCAATTGACGACGTAAAGTCTCAATATCAGACGTGTATTTTCTTATCTCCTCCATGTACCTTTGTTTCTCTCTCACGTGACCATCTAATACTTCTCTTTGGTGTCTAAGGTCATCTTCATTTCTCTTCTTTACAATAGACACTTCTTCTATCTGCTGTGTGAGATTAGTTATTTTAACAGATTGCTCTCTCAGAGATCTCCTCATGCCTTCTACTTCCTCTTCCAGTTTCTTCCTCCTGGCTGTCTCTTCCATCACATTCTTATTCTGCCTGCAAAGTTCCTCCTCCAGCTTATGTTTTTGGATCTGCAAGTCTTTTACAGTGCTTTGGAACTTTGCACTTTCTTGATCCCTGCCTTTTTTCTCTTGCAAAACTCTTTCATAGTCAATTTTCAGTCTGGCCAGATCCTGCTCCTGGATCCTCAGCTTGTTAATTGTCTCAGTAGCACTCGTGTTTGCTTTCTGAAGGTCAAACTGAACTCTTTTTAACTGATTGTTCTCATCCTCTAGTTCTTTTCTTTGACTTGTCTCTACGTCCAACAACTTTCTCAGCCTTTCAATCTCTTTGTTTCTCTCTTTAATGGTCTTAGATGCATCATCAAGTGACTGTTTGTATCGCATGCTTTCATCAGAGTGCCTTTGAATAACTTGTTTTAGTTCAATCTCCAGCTGCTGTTTCTTCTGAGAAAGCTCTGAGCCAGCTGCCTTTTGCTGCTGAGCATTCTCTTCTATTTTTCGTAGATTATCTGTTGTTTGAGTTATTGTATTCTTCAGTCTCCTAATTTCCTCACACAAATTCCTATTTTCTCTCATAGCATTATCAAGCTGCGTTCTATAATTATTGGTATCCTCTTCCTTTTGCATAGTGACCTGGTGAATTGTGGTCTTTGTGATATTAATCTCTGTTTCATATTTGTTCTTTAAGCTAATAATTTCCTCATCATAACTGTTCCTTACCTTAGCCAACTCATTTTCAAGTTCCCATCGGCTTTTAGCTTCTTCCTGAAGCTGAAGCTTTAGCCTTTCCAGCTCCTTAGTTTTATCCTGAATAGTAGCAGCAGCCTCTTCAAGAGCCTGCTTGTATCTTGAGTTGTCTTCACCACGAAGCTGAATGATCTGTTTCAGCTCCAGCTCTAACTGGTGCTTCTGCTGTGACACCTCAGAACTGCAAGCCTTCTGCTGAAGAGCATCTTCCTCTGCCCTCCTCCGCTGATCTGTGGTTTGCAGAATGGCATCGTTCAGCCTCACAATTTCATCCTTAAGGTCTCTGTTTTCTCTTGACAGTCTGTCAACCTGGGCTCTGAGACCTTTTGCATCATCATCTTTCTGTGCAGCTATCTGCTGGATTGTGGTCTTCTTAATATTAATTTCTGTTTCATACTTGTTCTTTAAATTACTCATCTCCTCGCTAAACTGGTTTCTTACCTTAGCCAGCTCATTTTCATACTCCCTCTTCCGTGTGCCTTCGTCCTGCAGGAGAACCCTTAATCTTTCTATCTCGTACTCCTTCTCCTTGATGACCTTCTCAGATTCTAACTTTTGCCAGCCAAGGCTGTCTTTCTCGTTTTGTCTTGTTTTCTGCAGCTGGTCGTAGTCATTCTTTTGTTGCTCATATCTGTCCTCCAGCAACTTCCTTTTCCTTTTCTCATCTTCAGTCTCGTAAGTCAACCTGGTTATTCTGTCATTTAGATCCTTTATTTGGGCATAGCATTTGTCCAGGTTTTGCTTAGCTGAATTTCCATCCATTTCAGCCTGCCTTTTCATCTCCTCCAAACTCATCAGCTTTGCTTTGAGCTGAGATATGTCCATCTGGTACTTCTGCAGATTCTGTTCCAGGAATTTATGCTTGTTGTTTGTCTCTGAATTTGAATCCCTGGCAAGTCTGAGTTCTTCTTCCAGAAGTTCAATTTTGGTGGCTTTCATCTACAAAATGGTAACAAAAGAAGGGGAAAAAAAGAAAAAAATGCTCACTTGTGACAACTGTTTCAAAAGCAGCACAGTCAATACAATATACACTTGCAAATCTGACAACTTACAAGATGTATATTTTATTTGCTTCAATGATAACTCAAAATCCTTTTTAATTTAAAGTCATCAAGGCAAATTCTGGTAAATCTCTTATTCATTCAGATTTTATTTAGAAATCCACATGATGACTGTCATAGGGAAACAGTACTTGATGGGCAAGGGAGATGCAATACAGACAGTAAAATCTGGTGTACCAAGAGTTCACCAGCAAAATATTAAACAGCCCCATTTAGAAGCTATTTCATTTTCAAACAAGTAATTTTCATCATATATGACATTTTGAATGGCTGAATGGAATCCATGCAGCCATTACTCCATTTTAAACAACAGATACCAATGAGGTGTGTCCTTTTAACGATAAGTTTTCAGCATGGAGATAACTGTATTCTTATTGAGGTCACTCTGACACGGGGAGAACATCCTGCATATTTTATCAAGCCCCTCTTATTTACCACAAAGGCTAATATTCTCTACCTCACACAAGATCTTGGCAGTAGCTCTGCAAGACACTGTACTCTGAAAAAAAGGTTACATGAAACTACTCATATGCCTCCTTCATGGGAGGAGTCTCCTGTTCAATGATAAAGTTCAGCATTTAGCTTCATGTATTGTTTAGCACTGTACTAAAGTATAAAGTCTTGGATCAGTGATAGTGCTAACCTGTGACAAAAATAGAAGGCAAAGGAAATAAAAGAGGCAGATTACCTTCAGGTCCTCCATGCTCTTTAACATTTCACTTAAGAATTTGTAATAATCTCCGGATCTCGTAAGAAGCTCTATATAGCGAGCCTGAGCCTCGCTAGCCTTGAAAAGAAAAAGGCAATTATTAGTAGTTTATGCTACAGAGTTAGATATGAACATACCTCATTCTATTTAAGAATTCTAATTTACTTGAGAGAACAAATCATTTGACAACTAAGTAGCAAAGTTTCCTGCTAGCAAATTTGTATAAATTCCTGGGGACCCCAAGTATAAAAATACTCTCTTCTGACAGACCCGTATCTTTTTCAGTATTACTTTCCTACAATGCTCACGTAGTATTAAATCCAAGCCTTCATCTCCTGGTACTTCATGCTATTCCTGCCTGACACTCACAAGTAAGTCAAGTTGAACTTTTAAAATAATGGTTAATTCCCAGTTTGAAAGTGACTGAACCACTTGGGGCACAGATCTTACTTTCTCACAATATGTATATAATGGACATTGGATAGGAATGAGCCAAATTCCTTAGGGTTAATCTACTGTCTAAATATGCCTAGGTGTAATTTTGCAGTGTGGCAACTATCCTGCACTAATTACTTTTGCATATGTGCTTAGTAAACATTACCAATGGCAGTGCTAATTATTATATAGCTGGATATGACTCACAGTGGCTCATGCAGATGAATAAACGTATTCAAAAGACTGATGAGGAAGGAAAGAAAGATACCTCTTGCAGAATCAGCACCGCAGGAGACTGAACCACACACTTCTTGATAGGTATGTTGAGCAACGTTTCTAATCCAGAACTGTAGGAAGCAACCTGAAGCTCATAATCCTGTAAAACAGCAGGATAAGGTAAGACCCAGATAGCAACTGCCAAATAACTCCCTGGATCTGGATTTCTCAACATGCAAATAAAGGGTTGGTTTTGTATTTTTTTGTTTAAATAGCTACATTCTCCCTTGTTTATCTCTGGCCATGTACAAATGGCAAATTCTCTCACAAACTAAGGCTCATCAGTTCAGAAAACATTGTGAAGACTCATGGAGAAGAATAATAAAAGGGAAAATAGAGCATTTTGAAAAAACAGCAAGATATGTGTTTCTGTCAGTTGAAGACCATCCTTTCATTATCAGTGGAAACTTCAGAGATAATTGTCTCTCTTACATCACTTTTGCTACAACATGTACAGCAAGATCTTTGTGACAGAAAGGAAGGCTTCACTGGAGAAAGCATACCTTAAAGATGACAAAGAAATGCAACGACCATAAAATCATTCTCTGTACATCTTTTCAGTTTTCATGGCTATTGTCTACCATTCCTACTGCCACTCTACATTTGTCTAAGCTCCTAGACCAGATCCTAATCAGATCACATTTCTAAGCAACACATCTGTTCTCTACTCTTATTTTTAACATGTGAACTGGAAAGGTTGGTGTGGCTAGAAGGAGGTTTGATTCTCCTGAAGAGAAGCATTCACTGGAATCTCCCACATCACGCTGCCATCTTCAGGAGACAAGTAGAGATTGTTTTTATTATGTTTTGTATAAATGACTATTTTACCCCAGCAATTTCTTCTTGCAAGCACACACACACCCCAGAGAGCTAACATTTTGCCCATCACTAGAGTGGAAACAATAGGATGCACCTGACCATGAAAACCACTGTAAAAATGCTGAAATCCAAGTACCTTAATTGCAGCTGAGCACTGATCTGCATGCTTGAGAAGCTCCTCAACTTTGTCTCGCTTCCCACAGATTTCACTGTGCAAGTTCTGTCAAGAAAAAAGTGAGCTGTGAAGCAGTCCCTCAGATTTGCCAGTACACACTGCATCCACAAGATGTCTGCAGTATGAAACCAGAGGCTTAGACTGAAATGAAGCGTAGCCATGCCTTTTCCACAAAGGCAGACACACTGTACAGAAGGCTGTTCTTCAAAAGGAACACCTTTTGAAAGGTGTTGAAAGGAACAACCTTCCAAGCTGGGAAGGGACAGATGCATGACTTTAGCTTACAAAAAAATACCCTGTATTTATTTTTGTGCTATAATCTGTCCCATAAGTTGCAACATCTTACAGTTCCTTGACTTAATTCAAAGCTGCTGTGCCAAAGCGTCAGTCATCATGAAGGAGACAAGCACAGTCTTTTTCATAATCCACAGCACAGCTGACAGAAAGTAATGAGGGTAATAATATTTCCTCTCTCTTAACTTCCACATATGTGGTGGTTTTTGGTAGCTTGTACATTTTCTAATTCAAAACAGGCCACTGTATTGCTGTCTGCATTGATAGTGGAATTTCCTGACTAGTGAAGCAAATTAACATCCAGTTAACTGAAGACAGCTCAGCCAGGTGTTGCATACCTTCTGATCATGTAGATATCTCATAATAGTGTTAGAGTCACACAACTTTGTGGACTCAATAGAATCCTGCCTGCGTTTGGCATCACAGATCCATTTGCACAGAGCCTGATACAGATCCCGGTAAGTTTTCAGCTGTTTGATCTGCCTTTCTAAATCCCACGATCTAGAAAAAAAAAAAAACCACAAAACCGTCAGAATGAAAGCGCATTCACTTTTTCTCTCTTTAAACATTTTTCAGAAACAAGACACCCTGATCAATATTGTAATGAACTGAGTAAAACAATATAGAGCTCTAAATGGAGATGATGAACAAAAGTTTCCAGTGATGACTATTGAACTTGCTACAGTTACCCAATAAGAGGTTTTTGTCCCTGAGATTTGAGTGATTGTGCATTACACAGAGGTTGACACTTCCTGACAGTGGAGGATGAATTGCAATGCTGTGACATTGCACTAACCTCAGTACACTTGTTTTCAAAGTTCACCAAAAAGCAGCAACTAGTCAATTTTGATCATTAGGATTAAATTTGGCCTAAAATAAAAAAAAATGGTAGAACATGCCTTCAGTTCAATGAATTTTTTTTTTTTTTTGTCTTAGTTCTTAATGTTAGGTTTTGTGGTGGTTTTCTTGGTTGGTTGTTTTTTTTACCCCTTGTGTAAAGAATATTCAGGAATAAGCACAGTTGCTTTGTTTGAGGGGCAAAATGCTAGTTAACTCTGTAGCACACAGGTTGCACGGTAGCATGAAAAACTACATTTTCTTGCTTAGTCTTACACGATTTTGAAGTATGCTCAACCTATTCACAGTTGCTATTTAGTATTTACTACAGTCTTTCTGCCCCACAGTCATCTGCACAGTAATTTGTGCTGTATCTTTACTTTCAAGGGATATTAGTTCTTTTAGACTTATTGTTAAGAAGATCTTAGTAGCAATAGCCATACAGAGGAAGCCAGTAGGAAAATCAAGCAAACCTGTTATCTATCTGCTTTTCAGCTCTCTGCCAGCGGTCTATTAATTGGGTAACTTTGTCACCGAACTTTCCAACATCCATATCATACAGGGTATATGACTGGCAAGACTGTGAGTGAATCTGAAGCATTTTCTGCAGCTCATTTTCAAGAGTATTCAACAGAGACTTCTTCATGTTCAGATCACTTTTCATTTTCTGGAGAGGAAAAAAAAAAATGGTATCATACGTTCTATTCAGAGGATACTCAATCTTAACCATCAACAGCACAATGCATTGGGATTGGGATCTAAATGTTCTGTATCTAATTCAGCATAGTATGTATGCTGGTGCCAACTAGAATTAGTATATTTGAAGTGAAACAGCTACTTTGGGAAACAGAGATTTACTTAAAACTGTATCTGAAGTTAGACTTATTCTTAAACAGTTAACTGAATCACAGCTTCCTGATGTCACACTCCATAGCCACCATTTCCATTTCTGAGAGCTACAATGAGCAGTCCCAAAAGGGAGGGAAAAAAAGAAAGAAAAAAGAAGAAAATCCTCCTTGTAGGATCAGGCCTTAGGATTGCCATAGAGTTACTAAATGTTAAGATCTGCAATGGTTATTTGTGCTTTTTTTCCTTTCCTGTTTGCATTTTCCTCAATGTCTTACACAAAGATGTCGTTTTACACATACATGCAGACTGGTGTTTGTGTACAAATGCTCACACACTGTAGCATAACACCAAATGGCATACACAGTGCAGGCAGGTCTCTCTTGTGCTCCCCTGTTATGGGGATGGGTGCACCGCTTAAAAATCTGCTCAAGCATTTTCCTTGTGTGCAATTTAAGTTTACATCAGTTAAGTACATCTACCAGCAACTGGAACTGTAGCTCTCAGGTAACGTGGTAAAAGAGCAACCTGGTTGTTCTGTTTCTGCCACCTCAAGCCTTTGCCCTACTGCTTCTTCTGAAGAGAGGAAAGAAAGGAGTGACTGTTCTACCAAAGGCACTCAGTGCAAAAAAAATGACCAGCTCAGGGCCAGATAGATTGCTTCTACATGCTGTCATTGTGAATAACAAAGCAATCATTCTTTGCCTTGTTCAGGAGGAAGTTCTCACTTTAAAATTTGAAATGCACTCAACAGAAAAAAATAAAAAATAAAAATAAATCACTTGTTACAACTAGATCACAACATGAGTAACCAACAAGACTTTCTGTAAGAAATAAAGGAGGAAGCTAGATTTGAAGGCAGTAACTGAAATGAATAAACACAGGTAGTCTTGTTCAGAAACCATTTATGGAGACCTTCCTGCCCATGGCCTTTCTGTATGGGAAGCAATAGCGGATGGCAGACCTGTATATTCCTTTCCATGACCTGCAAAAGCATCATATATCTATGTCAAAATATGACAGGATCAGCTTCCCCATCTCCTGCTGTTTCAGAAGGCTTTTACAAAGCTCAATAAACTAGTGATGACAGCTACTACTTCTGTCTTGCTGTGTCCCCGGGAATTAGCCTCTCACCTTTAGACAAGCCCGATAAGCCTCCACTTTATCAAGATCCAAAGGAACAGTCTCCTCTTCAGATAGCCTGACTTCAAAAACTCTGATCACATCTTCGGTCTGTAGAATAAGCTGGAGCAGACACCTCAATGCATTCAAGCTACAGTAAAGAACACAAAACAAGACAAATCAGTCATGGACTGAGGCAGAAAAGATGATAATTCTAATTACCCGCAGACCATTAACTAAATAGACTGTGCAATAAAAGAAGAAAATTCTATAATACCCACAAGTCACAGTTTTGTTTTCTTTAGTCTTCCAGAAAAGAGAAGAAACTTAAGTGTTACTACCCACATAAAGGAAAGAAGATATAATTTCTTATTACTGATAATAAAAGGTGGATTTCTAGACTATAGAATTACGGAAGAATTTTGCAAGAAGGTGAATAAGTTATTACTACAGCCTCAACTTTCTTACCTGTCTAAGTAGCCAGCAGAAACACCATTAATATTTTCCAGTTTTTGAAACAGCGCATTTATCTCTGATTGCAAGTACACATACTTTTCACAGCCTCTGAAGTTAGGCAGCAAGTCCTTATGCTTATTGAGGGTTTCAGCCATTATTTGAGAGTCATTCTGCACACCCTGAAGAAAAAGAATGCCCAGTTTATGCATTTTTGCTTGCTGAATTATCATTCTACTGCACATCTGAGGTTGATTTCCCTATCCAATTAGTCTTATCTAACTAGCTTGACTGAGAAACAAAGTAGGGCCTCAGCTGTTTCCTTTAAATCAAGTAACATTATGTGGTTTCTGTTTTGTACAGTCCACAACAGGTAATATCTCTTTTTAAGTACTTCTTCCATTCTGGAACTCTGCTCTGTAGAAAGCAGTTCACAGAATGCCTTATTGTCAGTTGCCTACTTCCCTCGTGATCATGCCAAGGTCCTTCTAGTAACCTCACTGTCCCAGGGGAATTTCTCAGACTGAGTCTATTCTCTTTACTAAACTCCTTCTCTAGTCTCCTCCTGAAGAACTGAGAGGGGGACAAAGTCTCATGTATGTATAGGCAGCACTTAAAAGGTAGGTGGGAAAGTGGGGTCTGTACAAAAGAATGTTAACAGTGCTTTAACCTGGATGACACTTAACATGAGATCACACCCAATTGACATAAGGCTTTTTGAAACCATAGCCTGAAAGAATTTCTCTTCTAAAATCCAAGAGTCAACTTTTTCCTAGATAAAGAGCTGAATGCCAACCCAAATATTTCTTTTAATTGGAAGCTAACTGTGATACGTGCAGAGTGTGCATGTCACTCCCAGCTGATCAGGAATCAAAACACAGTATGCTCTGCAGAACAGAGACATGATGAGTTTGAGGTGTTCGACTGAGAACATACACAGTTACCTCTAAATCCTGTATTCTGACTGAAAAGTCGCGCAGAGCCCCTTGATCCACACCAAGTGGAGCTCTTTGAACCATTCGAATCTCAGAAGCTTCAATCTGACGCCGAAGTTTCTGAAGTTCCATCAGCAGCCAAGCCTCCTGTTTATCATGTTCTCGGTTTCTCTCATTAACTATAATGGTGTTTGAGGTACCCACAGGACAACTCTCAGTTGGAATCACTGTAAAGTGAGTTGGAGGTAAACGTCAGCTGCCAGAGAACTGAATTTCTACATACAGAAAGCTGATGCAGTGTCAAAGCGACCTAAGAACTGATTTGAATTGTAGAACAGAGAACTGGTAGATCTGGGCCTAATAGCAGTGTCTGAAGCAATGAAATGTCCCTTTCACAAAATGATAAACTTGCTTCCTCAAGTGAGGTTTTGCTTCCTAACAACTGAAAATTGATGGATTAAATTCCTCTCATTTTCTCAACAACTTCTATGAACTTCAGAGAACTATTCCCAGATATGTAGCAATGGAAAGAAGAACAAAACATACTCTTTCCTGGGCACAGCAAGTTTTGTTATCCTAGGAGACAGCAGTTACAGTTCTTTTACATGTCTCTGCATATGTTTACAAGACTATTTTCACATGAAAAGGAAACACAGCCTTCTCTTCCGCCTCTAACAAGGAAACCCAAGCAGTACAATCTGTACAAGACAACAAGAGGACAACAAACCTGTTTGGGGCTGCCGTGGTTGATTGGGCAGTTGTATTATTAAGGTTTGGTAGTGCTTCTGAGCATCAGTGAACTGTGTCTGGATCTTTCGTTTGTCTTCATCACCAAACATCTCAGAGCCTTGGCTGTTCCTGAGGAATTCTTGATAATGGATCTCCAAGTCAGTTATTATTTTTTGGTAATCTTCCTTACGCATTGTTTTCAGCTGAAATAACAAAGAAGACAGTTTTGCAAAAGGCAACAATTGGAGAGGATGTAGGACTGACTCATGAAGGAACATACTAATACACCTACTGAAGAATAGAAGAATGTCATTTGAGAATAAAACTGATACAGGCTGCCTCTAGAAGTATGATGCACAAAGCAACCTTTGAGTAGCAAACTTTTCACAACTTAAGAACAGTTTGCAATTCTGCCTTTTACTATGTCTATCCATGCCCTTGCATAGTGGGAACAAGTAGTGCAAGTATATAGTAAGTCCCCCTAGTTTACTTTTATTTTTATCTATATCATATTAGAATGGGAAAGCATTTTTCTTCTCCTGAAATAAAATGCCAATTTCCATATACAGCTGCTTGTGTAACCCAGCAAAAGGCAGGCCCACAGTTTTACAGAACATACAGCTGAATTGGATACTGCAAGCACTGTTTGGAGCAGCAGAGGACAGGTTATGAATGTCCTTGGCCTACAGTTGAAGCCTGCTGTAGTCTCACCTTGGCAATAGTCATCGCTCTGATTTTCTCAATGTCAATCATGCAGTAGTGCCAAGATACCAGGCTCTTCATGTTGATGTACAGCTGGTTCCACAAAGCCAGAATAGCTTCATAGTATTGCTCAATTCTGAGATGGGAGAAGAAATTTCATGGTTAAAACTTGTACATCTTCGTAGCATAGCTAAAAAATGTCACAAGAAACAGGCACTGGATGTTAAGCGTTTTAAGGCTTGTTTTCTAACAGAAAAAGAAACAAACCTGAAAATGAATTTATCCGTAACTTTCAGATTAATAATGAGTATACCAACGAATACACAGCTAGAATTCCAAACTAACTCCAGTAACTTGCTTAAGAGTATAGGTATCACTGCTAACAATTTTTTTTTTAACAGTGTCAAAAAGAAAAGAGCAAGCTAAGACTTTTTTCTTCTCACAGGAGAGGCTAAAGTAATATTATGTACATAATTCTAACTACCAAAAGGCATAAAAAAATATTAACAATAAAACAAATCAGGCTTTCAGACAGAACTCACTCTTTTAACAATCAGGACATATCTATAGCATGAGCAGAGCAATGCCTGAGCTGGATCCACTCAAGCCAGACTCATGTCTGCAAGAAAATTCAACTTGGCAACTCACTTGGTGGCAAGATCCACTGCTAATGGATTTGGGGGTGGGATGATCAGACTAACAGATGGCACGAGCATATCCACTCCTCCAGGGCCAGTCACCAACCACTTGCTGCGTTCATTGTTATCCTTCAGGATGCATTCATCTCCTTTGCGCACTGTTTTCTGTAAGGAACATAAAACAACATTTGTGTTCTTTAGTGAAACAAGATGGGGTTTCTAGGAGAGATAGGCAAGGATGATGTACCTAGATTACAGAACTGGGAATGCTTAACAGCTGCTATGTGCATGCATACACCCCGGCTCGATATTAACTCTGTAAAACTAACTGGGAGCCACAGAACACTATAAGCATCTGCCAGTCCGGCTGATCATCAGATCTGGGGCTTGCCATGACATACATCAAAAGAGCGTGGGCACACGGGTACTGTAAGCTACCAATCATTTATGGCTGTAAGCCACCCCACATCAAGCTGGAAGGAAACGGATGCTTAGCGCTGCAAATCATACTTGAGAAGGGACCAGGAGCAAGTGCCAGAGAGCTAGATCCACCAGCAATGTCTGTCAGACATTCTGACACCCTGAGGCCACAGGCCTGGATGGTGCAGCTTACAACCCACACACAGTCAAGAGGGGAAAGCTCCTCCTGTCATTTATCATGCCAGGAGTCCCCGTATAATTTTTGGACATCACTAGCAAAAGGCCTCAGGTTTTACACTGACCTGACCATTCAGAGTCTTTGAATTTGTCTGGCCTTATCTCCTCCTGAGCAGATTCTAGCTTGTTTAACTGTGAGGACAATTGCCAAGCAGCCAGGCAAACACCGCCTACATTTGTTTTGTTTTGCTTATAGTTCCAACAATTAGTTAGCGCTGTGTGGGCTGAACTTCTGCAATTCCAGAATAAAATGTGATATGGAAGATCGCAGAGAGCAGACAGCAGAAACCCCAGATTGTAAACCCACATCACAATGGTCAATTAGTGGTCACTACAGGAGTGCAATTCAGTGAATCAGGTAAAAAAGGTTTTACAGATAAAACACAGGAAAACAAGGTAACTGGGAACGAGTAAGAAAAAGAGCAGAAAAACAGCAAGTAGAAAATACGTGTAAGCATGCTATTAAGAGACAACACAGAAATAAACTTCAGCATATCCAATACTTCATAGAAAGAAATCACCACCATTAACTTCATAGTCCTACTTGCAAAAATGTTACACCTATCAGCTATAGTTTGTCTACTAAGTCATTTGCCATATTTTAGTTTACATTATTTTCATTTCAGCTAAAAAAGGGACACATTACCAGATCCTGTTTGTAGTCACAGAGAGCCTTGAGTATAATGGGTTTGTTACTCCGGTAATCTGGGTTACGTGGCTTCAGCTGCACGATCTTCCTGGATTTATTCACCAAACTCTGCACTTGCCTCTTGTATTCAAGAATTCTCTCTCGTTCATTCTGCAAAGATCAACTGTAGGTTAAAAACTCATTCTAAAAAGAAACCACATCTAGCTCCCACAAGTTTATTTAGAGGCATATATCTGGAGCTCACTGTAGGCAAAAATTCCTTTATCTACAGTGGGATGATTCTTTAGCCTATAATGTAAAATTGCAGCTTGAAGACAGAGAAACAACAAATAAATTATTCTTGCAACTTGAGCAAGCTGTTGTTTTTCATACCCATTTGTAGGCTATCTAAAGAAAAGGAGACGAATAAATCATTAATGTTTCAAGTTCACTCAGTGCTGTTTATCAACATTCCATTATATTTGGGTTAATATTTGGTATCTGAAGGGGTCAACTGTTATCCGTGCAAGGCAGAACATTATCTGTGAGTAGGATGGAACAGTACCTCCAGCTCCTTGATCTGCTCCAGCAAGCTCTGAAGTGACATGCTCTTATCACATATGAACTTCTTTCTGATGGAGTCCTGCAAATTCTTCAGATAGCTCTCTGTAGCTTGGGCCTCCTCAAAGAACTACAGGAGAAAAGTTGTGATTTCAGTTTCACACAGTCCTCACAGAAACGTCTACTACAAATTAAGGGATTCCTTTCATGAGAAATCCCAGTTCATATACAGCAGAACTGCAGCATTTACAACAGTTTGGTAACGCTGTGTTACGTCTAATTGTGCACAGATTTAGGAAGATATTGGTACAGAAAAAAATACCTGTGTTGGGATTCACACTTTTAACAAAACTTTTGAAGGATGGGACAGATCTCCCACAAACTATTAATCACATTCACAATTTGTCAGCTAATTCCTTAAAACTCTAACATGAGCAAAACACGTCGATAGCCATCAAAACTCTTACATGTGAAAAAGCATAAACACAGTTTTACGTTACCCTATATTGCTAGCTAATGAAGTGAGCTGTTAGAAATGACAGTTCTTTTTGTGTCTATGTTTTAAATGTTTTGATGCTAGAACACGAAGTTTAAAGTAACCATTTGTGAGCAAACACTTGCCTAGTACTTACATAATACAAAAATAAGTAATCACTACCCACCTGAAAGTAAGCTGCATTCTCTTTCAAATGAACGTCAATGCACTTGGTGATCTGAAGAATCCAGCTCCACTGAGTTTGCAGTGTATCCATGTAGGCCTAAGAAAACAAACAACATCCAGAACTCAAATTACCACCTGGATCTCTCTTCTGTATCTAGATTCAAGCACAATTATTTAATTTGAATTTCTGTAGTGAATAAATATCTACTAAAGCAAACTAATGTACACCAGAATAAGGTAACTCATGCAAATAGTTTCCCTGCTTCTAAGTGCCTACCTAACTGAAGGCAGTTACATACCTGTTTGTGAGTTATAAAGAGAAACTTGTTCTTGACTTGAATTTTGTTTGATCAGCATAAAGCCTGAGGTGTGTGAACAAAGGGATGAAATGCAAAAACAGCAGTGCACATGAAACATTTCAATGGCAAATCACCTTGTTCTCCTTCCAAAGAGAACTGTCAAACAATTTTTCATGATGGCTACTTTTATAGCAAGACTTCTCACATACCCTTCATGTAAGTCATTTGGAAAGTTACATACTACTTCTTACTGCACTGCTGAGGCTCACAAGGATTTTTCTTTAAGGCAAAAACTGATCACACAGTGAATTATGAGTGGCGATTCTACACAATACGATAACAAATTACAAACTAAACGCATTGAAAAGGAGAAAGAACTCTGTTTCTGTGGGTTCTTCCACACATTTAAAACAATAGCAGTTCTTAAAGACTAAGATTTTTCCTTAGTCTTGACTAAGGTGTAGAAACATACTATAAATTTCAGCTGCAGGAAGTATTTGCACCAGATTAAACATAAACCCTTAGAGGGTGTGGCTATCTTCAAAACATGCTTATTGAGATAGCAGGAGAATGGCATGTCTTCCTACCATATTCTACTTCACTGAAGTTAACTCACATGAAATACAGCAATTTCAGTATATTTAGACAATTCCGTAAGCCCCCATATTAACATTTACATGCATCCATCATCAAATTTGGTAATGAGATCTCTCCCAAGCTCTTAAGAAGTCTTCAGTAGCTGTGTCTGCAGGTTTGTAGAAGGTGGTAACATTTATTAGAGCAGTTCTCACAACGGGATAAAAATGGATAGGATTTTTGGCAAGCAAACTGTTCTCATGTCTAAATGAAGCATTTCATTTGTCAACTTTCACTAAGAACTTTTCCCACACAGCAACTAAAGGAGCAATTTAAATCACATGAGGCTTAACTCACCTCAATTTTGTCTGAAGCAGGGTGCTGGTTGAGCACAAGCTGGTCACTTTCTTGCTTTAGCTTGTTGAGCTCTTTCTCTTTAAGCTCCAGTTCACTCATACGTTTCTAATAAACAAAACACAGTGTTAAATGAGCTTCCAAAGGCACACAACTTAGAGTGATTTACTTAACTTTTTCCTGATAGTTTGTATAATGATTGCATAAAAACAGTGATTTTATAAAATTATCCCCGCTAACAGTGCATGTTAATTCTACTAAATGCACTGAAGCTATATATGAAGCCAGAAGAATCAAAGTAGGTGGTCATTTTAGTTCTAGTCTCTAGGCTTGCTACGTCATAGAGCAAGGCACCCAAAATGCAGCTTTTCTTCTTGAAAAGGAATGATGAAAGCAAGAATTAGTGTATCTTGCAATATCCAGAACAACTAACCTAAAAAGAATAGAGAATCTCTCCTTAATCGTGTGACTTTCATTTCTCTTTTACTCTGACGACCAGCACCAACATTGGCTAAAGAAACACATGCTCAATTTCCATTTGTACCTACAGACAACAATTAGGAGCACTGCAAGCCAGCCCTGATGGTGCTCTGAATGTGCTGAGACCATCAGGGGAAAAGAAAGTAGTTCCCTCATGTGTAGTCCTAGTACCTGGTGAAGAGATCAGGACCACATCAGGGATCGCTAGCCCCTGCATAAGTCCTAACAGGGAGAACTGGGCAGCTTGATTCAAGTCCTCTAGTTTAGCATGCATGCACAGGCTACATGTAATTACTAGCCCTCAATGAACTGTACTGATAAAGCTAGTTTCCAAAGTCGAAAGAATACACAAGTGGCTGAGTGTGAGTACAATCTTCCAGTTGATGTTTAATCTTGATTCAAAAGGTTGTCACATTGTACTTAATCCCACAGTATTCTGACAATTAAAAAGCAAACCAAACTAAAAATAATAATAATCAATAGATACTTAGTGAAGAAATGCAACTATCAGTTCCCCTGAGACAAGCTGTTCCTCCCCCAACAAAAGAAAATTCCAGGGCAAGCAGAAGGAGATTGTGCTGTCTTACAGAGAAGGCCTCCTGCTTCCTGGAGATATCCGTGTTCCTGTCACTCCAGTCATAGAGAAGCTCCTCTTCCTCACAGTCATTGATCCACATGATCTCCCTGCTGGTTGCTTGGATAAGGTTCTGGAATTGACGGAGCTGATCCATTCTCTCAAAGGAGTATTTCTGCAAGGAATTCCGAAATGAGAAGCAATAAACACAGAAGAGTCTGTGCTGGGTGGAGAAGGAGAAGCTAAGAGAACAGCATGCACATTCATGTGTTTTTTATCTGAACTAAGAATAACAGTAAAATCCACACAGTTATAAAACCTGCTGGCAATGGACAATGGATAACATGCACGGATTTGAAGAACAACAGGGATCTGAAGTCACCAGGTTCTTCAGTCATTTCAAAGAAATGCAGCAGATGCATAGGCAGGCAAGCAAAAAGATATGGAAAAATAAAAGAAACTCCTGAAAATTTAACATGGCTTTTACTTCCATTTGCTGCTGATAGTATATCCTTCATTTTGTACCAGTGCTTTTTGCACAGATAATAATTCATGAAAAGATTCTTTCTCTGTCCTTGCATCACATTGCATATCTTGCTATTTGAAATGCGTACAGGAAACAGCTTCCAATCCCAAGGGTTAAGTCTATAGTTTGTACAAGATGCTCCATGTTTTACATGTTGACATGGGCAAGACACACAGTCCTCCTAACATAGACCAACTTTGCTGCTATATCAGTTCCCGTTAAGGAAGTAGACATCTACTCCACACCTGCTTAGTGATCAACCACCTTCACCTGGTGCAAAGTAGAAACTTCCTGGTGAGGGTAAGTCAATTATAAACCTGGCAATGAATTAATCTCAAGTTCGTGCCTCAAACTGAGCCTTATATAAGCTACAAAACACTGCTGAATGGCACTACTTACATATGCATCTATATTGACTCTCACACCAGTGTTAGAACAAAAAACATTTATCACAGAAGGTATCAGTCATGAAAACATCCTTTGCTCACCAGCAGTCCTTCGTATTCTTCCTCCAGCTGATGAACAGCAGCCTTCTCACGCTGAAATGAAGAGCAAACATTTAGTGTGCCCTTTAGAAATTGCCTTTCTTTACAGAGCAGCACCACAATGTTAAAACTTCAGGTGGTAATTCACAATGTCTGCAATGGACCTAGATATGTCAGCAGCAGGTCGGCACCAGTGGAGGACCAAAAGTATAAAAACAAGACTTGAGCAAACAAATTTCCCACAGAGATGTTCATAAGCAGGGTTGAACATAAATCCTGTAGTACCACAACAGCTTCCAAAATTGGATCTCTTTCTGAATCAAACTCTAGATGGTTATGGGGAACCATCCAGTCCTTGAGCCAACTTTGTAAAGACTATGAAATAGTGTCAATTATGACCTGAGCAGCATGCTCTGATTTTATTCTTGTTTCTAAGACTGGGAGTGTGCATAACCTTGGAACTAATAATTGATTGGGCTACCCTTTCTACCTTTTGAATAAGCAGAAGGAAGAAGGGAAAAACAACCCTTCCACTCTAGATTGTCTGAGAAAATAGAGCTCCAGACCTGAATCCTTTTTCTTTAGATTCAACTCCCTCTCCTCTTGTCCACATGAGGAATTAACAGAAAAGAGTTGAAATGAAGTAAGCCTTTCTCCTACACCTAACTGTTGGGCTAATAACCAAAGAAATTAACTACTGCACTTTCACTGGCTTCTTTATTCCAATCACAAAGCTTAGACAGATGAGAAGGTGCAGAAGGATTAAACAAACAAACACAAAAGAGTTCTAAACTTAGCCCACAGTTTGGGCTAAGCACCCACATAATCCTTTCACTTCCTTATGTTAACCTAAGAATGTGAAAACAATAACTCTTGGCCATTCTCTCACCAAAAATATCCCAATATGTAATTACCAGTTTGGGTACACAATGATGAAACATTAAATAACACTAAATTTTCATTATAAAATTCCAGGGAAAGAAGTGGAGCACAAAATAACTGTGAAATAATAAATACTAGGCTGGAAAGTTGTTGCTATCACTACATCAATGCTTTCCGAAGAGCAGCTCTGCTGTTCAATGTTACTTGCTACAGTGGAACACTGGCTAGTCAGCGTTCCAGCTATCCAGACCAAGCAATGTGTAAGGGAAGACAGTAATTACCAGATCTGTTTTGACTTTGTCCAGGTGCCAGCGATAGTCTCCAATGGCATTGTGAGTTCTCCTGTGGTCACTGATCTGTTGCTCAATGGATGCTGCATCAAAGCCCCATTTCACCAGTTCCATTTCAGCCTAGGAAAAAGGGATAGCATTTGTACTTTCATTTCAAACAAGACACTATAACCTAAATCAGAGCGACAAGGTTGAAAGAAACATGATCACACAGTAAGAAGTAAAACTGAACTGATACTTAGAATAGGGGTTAAAAATGTCTTTAAATTGCCTTCACTTCAACTGCGTGACAGGCACTCAAAATAGAAGAAACAAAGTAGGGCATATACTTAAATTGCTTGAAATTAGATAAGATGAAGCACACCCATTAGTATAGTTTACAGTTTTCTACAACACTGTTCATAATACCTGAGAAAATGTACAATCACATTCTGCAGCCCAGGACACTACATACCATTTTAATTACATACAAGTAACACCACTGACTTCAGTTACATTCAGTCCAGCCAGACAAAAACACAAGTAACTAATTTAAAAACAAAACAAAAACAAACAAAAAACAGAAGCCAAGCTATGTATTAAATAAATTGAAAAGGTTATAAAACATGTTGTTTGTCTTGTACTTTGGCAACTTTTATTATAGGATGACGAGGAAAAATCTCTAGAAACAGCATTTGAAAGAACAGTAATACACCTGGATAATTCCTAACTTGAAAACCGCCTGACTCCAGTTCTTTGTTTCATTAGTTGCAAATACTAAAATCCACTGAATTGACAGCTCAAATCTTCAGATTCCAAAGCATCTTTTGCTCTGTGAAGACGATCACAATCCATCCTTTTATGAATGCCCCTGTGAGCATATGCACTGTAGAGAATTATGTATCTTAATCTTGGGTTGGGACTCAATTTGGTAATTACCAGCCTGGGGCCAAATCACTATGAGTCAACAGATGTCAATTAAGCCTGAACCACACTCAGGCGTAGGGGTTCAAAGGCAAGGGCTGAAAATGTTCTGAGAAATGAAACCATTTTACATTCACCTATCTAAAAGTTACAGGACTTTGACCCTTCTCAATTATATTTATACAGTCTAGAGTCTGTAGCAACAGACTTGAAAGACTGCCAATATGCAAACAAAGGCTCTCTGGATATCAGTCCACCTTCCTTAACTCCGCAATGGAAATCTGACCAGCCCTCCAACCACCTGGCTCTCCTGTCAGCACACCATCCGGACACAAGATACAAAAACACAGGCAGAAAACCACCACAGCTGCTCAGACTGTTTTTCTGCTATCTCATCACATTATCTTGGTCACAGCATGAGCCGATAGTAAGAGAGTGGGAAGGAGAGGTACGGTGCAAAGTTCAAAATGAGCTTTCCCTAAAAAAAAACAACAACTCAAAAGCCTAATAGGAAGCCTCAGCTTTGCTTTAGGGACTGGAAGGGAGAGAGAGTGAGCCTTTTTCTTTCACTGCAGCTATTGCGTGGGAACTCAGCTGCATAGTGCTTGCTCAGTGAGGGGTGCCTGAGCAGGGAGTCACGTGGCATCTCTGCGAGGTGCAGCATGTTCAGAATCTTTCATCACTGGAAGGAAGCCCAGTGTCTGTCCAACATCATTCCTCAAGCCATGGCAGGTCTGATAATCAGCCTACTCTCCCACAGTACGTGAAGAGCTATCATTATCTGCTGCTGCTCTACTGGCACAATGCTTGTAAATGTTAGCACTCAAAGGAGTGCATCTCCACTTCTCTTTCTTCCTCCAAGACAAACCGTGATATGGGAGGGCACTGGATGACCAGACTATGACTGGCACTCACATAAGTATGGGAACTGTACACAGCTCTCCCCTGCTCATCTGGTTTGCATAGCAGCCACCTGGTAAACACCATATGCAGATAACAATGACAGGATCACTAAGCAACAACCTAATAAAAGAGAGATAAAAATATTTTAACTTCAAATTACAGGGAGTCTGTAAATTCTGTCTCGAACCTCCCTGTTCCTTTTTCCCCTACCTGTCTCTCGGTAATTGCAGTCCAACTACTAACACAAAACTTCCACAAAAGCAGCACAAGAACACTTCAGGCTCTCAGTGTGTGCTTCTACTCCAGGCCGTACCATCAACAGCCGTGGATGGGCAAATTTATTCTGTGCATGCAATAAATACATGCGAAAATGCTGAAGCTGCTTTTAAGGCAGCAAATTCTGGAAGTCTAGTCCTGTGGAAATTAACTCTACCTTCCAGCTCCCGTTTTGATAAGGATGTGGTAGAAGAGGAAAAATTGCAAAATACTGGATAATAGTTAAACCTGTGAAGTTGGCCTCATCTGTAAAGAGTTAAAATACAAAGCATTAAGGAAATGTGTGGAAGGAAGGAAGGAAATATTGAACACCATAATCTCTAATACAAACATGCTGATGTCTTTTGTTATGTTAACAGTTGTGTTCCATTTTTTGTTTTCGAGTCTGACTTCTACTTTTTCCCCTGCGCTAGATTAAACATCAGTAGATCCTCAAATCCATTTCTGTATTTTAGTGAAAACTCACCACGCATACAATGCTGCAAAGAAGAGGGGGAAAAAAAGCGGAACTTGGAACAATATACTATCATCTAAACGTACTTTTAATGTTCTACTAGCACTCATAACATCACTGCATGACAAAGTGATATTCATAAGCAAAATCAGGTTTTGCCATCATCTCCAGGTTTTGTATAGATTTACCTTCTGTTGCCTCATCCAATTTAAGCATTCACTTGTGACACGTTTTGTATACTCATCCCAGCCTGAACCACTCTGAGAGGAGTAGCAGCCACCACCTTTGGAGCTGGCCCTCCTGGCACGGGGCACACTAATGGCTTTGTACAGAGCACGCATTTGCTCTTGAAGTTGAAGTAGCCTGAAAAGGAAGGAACCGGTTACTTTCTATCAGGTAAACACCCAGAAAACATGAAAACAATACAATTCCCATCTACTGAACCACTAGGTATTAAAAAATAAAATGCTGATAGCACAGGTTGTAAAAAAGAATATAATGTCTAAAATAAAACTGTAACGACCGAGACATAAAAAAAAATAAATCACTAATATTTCTTTCTATGTTATTGTTTTCTGCCTGCAACATCAGAGAACATTTCAAATACCACAGGATTATATCTATCACCTTCCCTGCACCAGCCCTTTCCTGGTAATACCTTTTCTGATACATTTCACAGGGCTGATTCATCTGCCTTAGCTCTCTGATCAGCCCATCCAGGATGTCCATTTGGTCATTTGCTTGCGCAAAACATTCTTCCAGATCTCTGTTTCCTCTAATCTGGACACCATCACCATACTTCAGTTCCTAAAATTAAAAAAAGGGAAAAAAAAAAAAAAAAAAAAAAGATGGAGACTAAATATTTACTGCATAAACTTCATATTGTTTTGAGAGTGATGCTATGAGGACCAATTATTTTTAAGAAGAATAAAAGGTTCAAACTGCTAGGTCTCTGATTGACAGATTTAATTAGCTGAAGTCAAATTACTAAAGGATTCACAGACATTTGAAGGTCCTAATTACAAATAAAATACACAGAAAATTGTTTAAATATAATACCAACCAAACATTTCCATAAACAACAGCACATAATGACTGAGTTTTATTTCAGAGGAGCCAAGGCTGCGCTCAGTCAACTGAGTTTTTAAGACCTCGTGAAGTAGGAATGGCGTTTGAGTGTAGAGGACAAGAATCAAACACTCTGTCCAGGTTGGAGTTGATGATCTTTTCTCCCAATTCTTCAGATTTTTTTCTAAGATTCTAAGACCTACAGCCACATCTTCTTTTCTCACAAAATACACATTGCATCTCATCTGCCTGGGATCAGCACCATAGCCAGGTGCCTCCAGTGCACTGGACCAGCATGGTCATGGTGCTTCAGAGAAGGAAGACAAGGTTTTTTGATCTCATCCTGCACTGACAAGGCCATGCTGAACTAAACATAATCCAGCTGTGATTTGATTCTGAAAAGAAAATGTTGATGGGCCTTGTTACTTAATCCCACAGGAAAAAACAGCAAACAAAAAGATAGCAAGCACTGAATGTTGTGTCACCAAGCTGGAACTAAACATCGCTTCCTTTTAACTTCACTGCAATAATATTAATCCTTAGCAAGAGGCATTATTTACTATGGCACTGATTTTTATGTAAATACGCTCTCACATGCTGTACCACTGAAAAGGAAATAAACTGCTAACAGAGTTCATTCCCAGAAGAATTTTCTGTTCACTGAGGGTCAAAAAGTGCACATTAAATTTCCTCTACTGCAAGAACTGCAAACAGATTCTAGAACTCATTGGCCTCAACAGCAAGATGTGCTCACCATCCTGCACTTCCTCTGACTTAGTGACAATGACTAACCCATCCCCAGATACAGTGGGTTTGTGTGGCATAAAGCAAAGATCATCTGTACGCAGTTCAGATCAACCAGCTGACAAGATTTTGATCTTATTTCAAACGCTTCTTTAGAAATCAGCTGGAAAAACAAACGTGGTGAAGGTTTTTATGACGGTTATTCAGGTTAATTATGGCTCAAAATTATGACGACACCTGACAGGATACACTAAGGGAGGGTAAGTGGCCATAACATTATTAGCATCTTCACCAGCAGTGGTCTTGATCACCAGTAAGATGAAAAATAAGATGCATTAGAATTTGTTCAAAGGGTGTTTTATTGTTCTTTTTTGGTTTTGCATTTTGCCTTTTAAAATCAAAAAGGTCTCCTTATTTTAACAGTTGCACTTCAATCAGTTTTACTCGACACTGAGTGTAGACAGAAGGATGTATGTCAAGGATATATGTTACTCCACTCTAAGGTTAAGGGGCAGCTGCCTCACATAAATAGATGAAAGGGTAGAAAAGAGATGAAGAACCACATCCACTGTATTCAATTAACAATGCAGCATTCATTCCCTACAGATATTCATCATCACTTTTTCTAAGAAAAAGGAAAAGCACTCACAGGTTGTACTATTAGCTCAGCTCTCATCAGGCAATCCGAACAGTTCTGCAGAAGCTCCTGGATGGTGTTCTGACGTCTGGTAACTGTACAGGTCCCATTCTGACTGTTGGGGAAGAGAAGAATAAGATCAAGTAAGTACAAAGTAAGCACACTTTACAAAGAGAAATGTTCAGTAGGAATTCCCAAAATAATAGCCACAGTAGGAATTTAGTAGGAATAGCCACAAGAAGCTATGTGAAATAAGAAATCTAGTTAAGCTTTGGAGGCAGAAACATGCCTGGTCTGCTCCCTCCTCCATAACTTCACCATGAAGTTTAATGCTGATTCCACAATGGTAGAGCGACTTTGACAACGTGCATCAGCGGACATGGAACAACTTCACCACAGGACCGTGCAGAAGATGGAACCTCCCATGAAGTTAAGAGAAAGGTTTTCCTCCAGTACAGGTATTTGCAGCTTTGACAGACGAAATTTTGACAGTAGCATAGCATAAATAAATTATTCATGATCTTTCTTAGAGTCAACACATTAGCATGTAGTTACATTATTGTATATGTTATCAAGCCAGCTATTGAACTTAAGAGTATAAAAGGATCACAGGATTCTCTGCTATGCAAGTGCATGAACACACATGTCTACACAAGTATACAAAGGGCCTTTTTATAAGAGGAGATTATAAAAGAAAAATCTGTGCAGTGTCTCAAAAAGGCATTACAAGATGCTTAAGCTATGACAAAAACAGATGCAGGGGCTAGAGTCAGAGGACCTGTTTTTTCACAACTACGTAAAAAGGGAATCTTGGGGGTTCCATGTAAATCTACTAGTTAAAGAACACTAGAGGAGAAAACAGCAAAGGTGGATAGTGGGATCATTATCATTATCTTGTACATAATCCACTGCACCACTAGAAGCTTGCTTTTTCAGGATTTGCTCACCTTGGGACCCTGCCACCAAAGCGAGCCACTGCTAGTTGAAGGTGGGTGAGGTGCTTCAAGCTAGGAATCATTCTTTGCTGATGGAATCAGAGCTCCCAAGCAAGCTCAGGCAGCTCCCAAGTGCTCAAGAACTTGCCAGTAAAACTGAAGTAAACCACTACTAAGAGAGGATAAGAAACAAAGAGGCTTCCACGCCTTGCCTAGTTCTCTGACTGTGGTGTTCATAGCAGGTAACATCCTCCATTTTAATTAACTGGAAGCCCAAATCTTCCATACAACACTCATATCAAAAAGACTATCCGTGCAAGCTCGTCTAAACCTACAGAACCAGCATGTCATTTGGATACTCTGGAAAACTTTCCACAGACTCTGACCATACTTAGCAAAAGGAATTATGACACATGGTAGAGTTGTCCGTAGGAAAAATCACTGCTGTGAAGGGAAACATGCAACAATACTCTTTAAGAGGGCTTTTGAAGCACGTGTAGCTCTTCCTTCAGCAGCCTGTCATTCTCCTATGAGCATTTCTTGAATAAGTGGTAAGAAAAGCTTGAAAGCTATTCTCGTCAATACCTGGGAATAAACCTTTGAAGACAGAGGAAGGACTGGAGAATCAATGACCTAAAACAAGCTGTACACACACAACCCTTGCTTACACCATAACCCTTTGGCTGCATAAACACTGTACACCCTACTGTGCTATGCATGCCTGTATATCTTGGAAACAGCTTAAAGAAAGCAGCTGCACAACTGATTTTATGCCAGGTTTCCCCATTGGTTTCCTTTTCTAAATAATTCCTTCACCTTAGGCCTCGCTGTTGTGTTTGGATCGAGACATATCTGACTGCATCTAAAATTTACATTAATTATACCTACAATTACGCTCATTAATGAAACACTAAAGAAGAGAAAGGAATCTTCCACATAATTTTCCCTTTTTAGAACACAAGAAGGGTATTTTATTCTTCAATTGCTTTCGTAACCGTCTCCTGATAGCTACAAATGCCCAGTGTCCATTAAAGCCAAAGGAACCAGACCTCTACTCTAATAAATTAGCATACCTCCACCGAGTTCTGTGTAACTTGGCTGACCTCAAAGCGATTAGCTCACCTTACACTGAGATAAGTCTAAATAATGTCTAAACAGTGACTGTCACAGTTAACACTCAGAAATTGTGAAGAAAAGGTACTTTCTAAAACCAAGCTACCAGAACAATTTGGTAGACAGAAAAATACAGAATTATAAGTATTGTGTGCTCATTCCACTGCTTTAGAATACCACATCTAGCATTACTGCCCAAAAATTTAAAAAGTTGGAAAGCTTAAGATGGCTTCATACAGATGGGTAGGATGGATTTAAAGCAGGAATAAATGCCTTGTAGTGTGATGCTTCAGGGTAAACTACTAAAATCTTTAAATGCAGACCTGTAACTTCTTTTTTTATTGCTCATGGGGGCATTCACAAAGCAGCAAACATGTGAGGCTCTCTAGTCTGTCTAAATAAAGACAATCAAAAATAATGGCAGAAGTTGTAGCCATACAAAATGAAACCAGGAAAGAGCACTGTAGCTCAGCATTCTGGGGCACAGCCAGAACCAGCAGAAGCTCACACAAGAGATTATGGTCTGGAGGAACGTGATGTGAGGCCTTCACATCTCAAAGAGGATTTAGCTGCACAAGTATACTCTAGAAAAGCCTACCTCAACATATATTGGTTGATTTATCAGATGCAATGAGGACAATCCAACTTGGACACAAATAAAATACTTGCCACCCATGCAATGAGAAAGTATTTCATAAGCAGTTTCAAAACCCTCAGCTCTGATTTGCACGGTTGGACTAGATGATTCTGTAGGTCTTTTCCAACCTTGATGTTTCTGTGATTCTGATACACCTCTTCCTGAAGCCAACTGGCCTTTAAGGGGAATGAGTATACCAAAGCAAAAACGCCAATGCAGAGTTAAGGAGAAATCGAACCTTGAGGTAGAAGGAAAAATCCAAACAAAGAAAAGTCAAAACACAATAGTGTACAGGAAGGAGAAAAACACCAGCCCATAGGCAACTTTGCAAATCCTAACTCATAAACACGGTAGGTGGCATTATAATGTGGAGGCACAAAAGAACCTGGATTTGTGAAGTACACTCATGTAAACTAAATCCTCTTTAAGAAGACATTTGTGACCCTCAGAAGGATTTAGGATCCTAACTATCCTCACATAACACACTTAGTGGTTTACCTATGAATGGTATTTTAAAATCATAGAATAGCTTGCATTGGAAGGGACCTCAAAGATACAGTTCCAACTCCCCTGCTGCGGGCAGGGTTGCCAACCACCATCTCAGACCTTGAACCTCATCCAACCTGGCCTTGAACACCTCTGTGGATGGGGCACCCACAGCTTCTCTGGGCAGCTGTGCCACTGTCTCACCACGCTGAGTGAAGAATTTCTCTTTAACATCTAACCTAAACCTCCCCTCTTTCAGTTCAAATTCATTCCCTCTTGTCCTCTCTCCTTTCATTTACATGAACAATATTGAAGTAATTGTTGGTAGCAGTCATGATGACATTTTGAGTTGGTTTTAACCCGACACCATCTAAAGCTTAAACATGTGAATGGGATCCTGCTGCATCAGCACTGCGGACACACCAGGCAATAATAGGCCAGATTTTCACTTGGTCTGGAGCTGTAAATACAGAAAGAATTTTCAAACTTTCCAACTATCTGTGCAGAAAGGGAAGAAAACAGGGCTTGGATCTTTCAGATTTACAATACAGGAGCACCTACTGAAAAATACACACTTTTGCAAGATCCTGGTTAATGGCTATGCTGCTTTGAACCTGCAAACCCTGTGGAATAGAGCTGAGCAAAACAGCTCTGGCTGCTCCAGAGCTTAACTACCTCCTTCTACCTGCACCTCGACATGCCAGACTGCAATATATATTTTGAAAGCAACTCATGAATTTTAAAATGGCACTATGAAACCAAATTCTTTATTAAAATGACTTGATTTTAATAGTCATTAATTAATAAAGGTACAAAAGAAAACATATAGGGATAGGGTCTTTGTTTTAAATCTCTGAGAATACTTCAAAATGCAGAAGAATCACTTTTGCTTTGGAAAAGATCTCTTTACTGTGAGGCTGGATGCTGGAACAGGCTGACAAGAGAAGCTGTGGAGTCTCCTTCTTTGTAGATATTCAAGACCCATCTGGACACTTTTCTGTGCAACATGCTGTAGGGAACCTGCTTAGAAGACCTCTCCAGAGGTCCCTTCCAACTCCTACAATTCTGTGAAGGCTGCAGATGTGAAGATGTGGTTCTAGGGATGGGAGAGCATCTTCGTGCTGCCACGGCTCTGTATAAGAGGCCTGTTACCTTGCGGTAGGGCAGAACACGGCTCCCTTGCTGTGCTGCATTCCTGCTCTCCCAAAGAAACAAGGAGAACACAAGGCCCTGCTGCAGCCAGGCTTTGTGCAGAACAGCGCTTGGGACAACACCTCCCTGCTTCAGTGCCCACTGAGCAGAGCTCAGGCATTGCCTTGCTGGTGAACCCTGCGTTTCTGAAATAGGTTTGCACTTAATTGGTAAATGCTATCCCCATGAGTGCTGCCACTGTCCAGAAAGAAGAAATAACAGATGCTGCTGTTGTCAGAGGGTGGTGAGTCCAGACGAGCACTCCGGAGGGGGCACACAGAAGCACATCCAGCTGGCATCTGCTTCACAGTTCCCTAATGCTTTGAAAGCACAAAAGGGATACTCTCAGCCCAAAGACCTGTTGCAAGAGGGTGCACACCAGGTCAGAATAATCCCTGTTAAATTTTCTGATTACTTTACAGAATATTTACCCTTTTAAAAATCCAAGTTTTTTTGTTATTTTTAATTATTATTCAAAAAATAAAAGAAGCTTTACGAAAGGTCTTCTTGCAGCTCCGAAGTTATCAAGCAATTCCCATCATTCAACAAGGAGGCTGAAACTGGGCAAAACAATAGCACCTCTTATTTTTTTTTTTCCTCCATTCACACAAACTTGTTTGAACAAGCAGTAGGTTCATCAAGGGATTACTGGTATGCTCAGGGTAGGCAAGTTAAAAGAAAAACCTGAACTGGAGCAGCAATCTCCAGCACACAGGCTGCACCAGTCATCAGCGAGCTGCTTGTGTGCACCTGGAAATCAAGTGTTAGGGAATGGATTTGATTTGTAGGAAAAGTCTGACCAATACTCTGGAGAGAAACTGATAAAAGGTGGTTAAGAGCAATATCCACACAGATACGACTGAAAATTAAACTACGGTTTGCCTGAATAGAGTTTAATTGAACTCTGACAGCCAAACACAACTGTCAGCAGACACCCTGTTCATTGCAGGGGAGTTGGACCAGATGGCCTTTGAAGCTCCCTTCCAACTCAGATGATACTGTGATTCCATGACCAGGAAGGAGTTTTCTTGCGTGTTCTCCTTCTGTGCATTCTCTGCTCTTACTGGCTCCATTTTGGCACGCTGCAGCCTCATCCAACACTTCCATATTTGAAAGCATAGAACACACATGTAGACTGCAATGTGATAAATCTCAAAAGAAATCTGTATCTCACATTACCGAGCTCTTAATCCTTTTAGGGGTGTGCAAAAAAAGTCACTGCTGACACATTAAAACTGCTAGGTGCTTGCAGTGGAAGCTGCAGGGTTTCACAAGGAGCCTGGCCACACCTGTTTGAAGAAATTCTCACACTCCTGATTGGGACTTTTGCCACCAGGATGAGTCACTGAGAGCAAAGGCACCATTTGCAGAGGGAGCAGCTGGTGGCTGTACCATGTCTGCACAGCTTACGCTGGGAGAGAGACGCACCTGGAGCCCACAGCACAGCACAGCACTGCAGCCACTCCAATAACAGCCATCTGAAACATGGCTGCACTTGAAAGCAGTTCTCATGCTTTCAAAGACGAATAGCTTGCAATGGAACCGATCTCTCACCATTACCTGTAAAAAAAGGTGAGTTAGGAGAGGTGCAGCGTGGTTTCTTTACATCGTGGCAGCATTACCAGCTACTGATAAGAGCTGCTCTCCTGCTGGCTCTGCTAGCACAGCAGGCATTTGGCAGCTCAGGCACATTCTTTACTCTCTGTCTTCTGATAGTTCTGTTTGTCACTGGGGCAACTCTCACGGCCAGCAGAGCACAGCACAGCACAGTGATTCACCTTGGGCAGGATCCTGCAGACCACCACAAGGCCAACGGGAAGGGCAAAACTACAATTCTGAATCTGTTTCCTTTAAATTTACCCAGTCTGCCAGCCCCCTGCAAGTAATTTCAAGGCTTCAGTGTGAATTTCTGGCTCCTTTTCTACAGGTAAGGCACTGGCATTACAGTAACCTTGAAACATATCTTGTGAGTAAACCAATTAATTCTTGCAGCAATGCATTACTTGACCACAAATCTTATGCCCTTTTTTTTATTATTTTTTCACCTGATCTCAGCCATGACAAATAAAACTGCAAAACTTGCTACTGTCTTCTCTGCTAGCGTCTCCCCATCACAAAGGCGTTGATAAATACTTGGTTGATGAATCTGCAGTTCAGGGGTGTGTGACTCAACGTCAAGCTGAGTATCTGTACCCAGGGCCAAGCTCATCCTGAGTTCCCAAACCAGAAGAAACTGGGAATGTTGTAAAAGCACCTTGCTGAGCCCTGAGGGTAAGGAGCGGCTTATATTGCTCTGTGACTAATGTAACACTCAGCACAGACTTGTTTGGCAGAATACGCCCCAAATCTTACAAGACCAGACCCTATGTTGAATCCTACCGTGTTTGAAATTCAGGTACAGGAATTTTCCTCATTGAAAAAAAAAAAAAAAAAAAGAAACCACTGTCTTTAGGTTTGGTAACTGACACTGAAATTTAGCATTAACAATATCAGGCTTAACAACAACCAAGACCAATTCCAGAGATCATGGTCCTGGTCCTGCAAGCACAACACACACAAGATTCCAAGCATTTTCTGCACATGTGCAAAAATTAGGCCTGTTTTTTTTCCATCGTTTTTTGGGACGCATCATTCAAGTCAGCAGCAGTCCAAAACTAATCTATGCAACTGGGTAAGACCCAAGCACATACAACGTTTTGCAATTACTTATATAGAATTTTTATGGTCAGACCTCTTCATGTGCAAGATTATACATAAAATATGTATATGTATTTCATTCTCATTAACAAGGGTCTTTAGTTCCACAACAAGATGCTGGAATAAGGTGAAAAGGAACTTTCATTGTAATGTCCTTGCTAAAAAGGAGATAGGAACATTATCTTACAGAGAGTCAATGAAACTATGTTGATGGAAGACTGTTAACCTCTTCATCAAGCCTGTGCTAAGGAGCCACTGAAAACTAAAGAAAGAAGCATCTAGCAAACTATGGGTTTCTTTGCAATACCTAACAAAAGCCAAAGAATGCTACGTAAAAGGCAAGTATTTATTATCTAGTGAAAGCCAGGACGAACAGGAAAGTCACACCACTGTAACAGTGCTGGAATGAAGTCGGGAAGGAGAATAGTGAGGAAGCAACATGCTCTGTCATTAATTTTTCACGTCTCTCTCTTAAAAGCAGCAAAGCTCCTTGTAGTGGAGCACTACTGGCAAAACAGACCCTCAAAAAGGCAACACAGTGACAGTACTTCAGAGTCCTAACGCACACTCTCCCTTGGTAAAGCACTGAGTTGCTCTATTTATATTGCAATAATAGGTATTCTCGTATTACTGTGGCAGTCGCTGGACGTCTCCCAGCAGCAGCTAATCAGAGGGCACAAACCAAACCAAAGGTGAAATGAAGAACTGAGAACTGTGCAGAGCGGCAAACAAATATGGGACAAGTTTGGTCCTGGGCAGCAGATGCAAAGCACAGCTCTCAGCACCGGGCAGGGTCCCTAATTCCCAAAAGCCTGATTCTCAGCCTGCACGTTGCCAGCTGCTGTTTGCTTACTGTATACGCTGAACTCTCATCCTCCTGCAATCCGATCAGGATGTCCTAGCAATAAAGCCAGGGCCAGACTTGAACACGAACAGCACTCCAGAAGCAATGCCCAGTGGCATCGATAACGAGACCGAGAGGTCCGAAAGATCCACCGGCGAGCCTAACCACCTACCCGTACCCGTCGGAGGCGTAGTCCCCGCCGTAGGTCTTCTGATAATAGTAGGTCTTGTGAGTGTGGGTGCCGCCGCCGCCGCCGCCGCCGCTCACCACGTGGGAGCTCATCTCGTAGCGCAGGTCGGTGCCCGAATCGGCCCGCGCCATGCGGCCCAGCGTGTTGATCCGCGGGTGCGAGCCGCCGTTCATGCTCATGGCGGCGGGGCGGAGAGGGGGCGAAGCGGGCAGCGGGGGGACAGCCGACCCACAGCCGGAGGGGAGAGCGGCATTCACCGCCCGGAGAGCCCGAGCTTAGGGGGCGGCGAGGCGGGCGGGGGCCGGTAGCCGGGATGCGAGGGAGGGCGGCTGGGCGAAGCAGCAGTAAGAGCAAAGGTCCCGTCCCGTCCCGTCCCGTCCCGTCCCGTCCCGTCCCGTCCCGTCCCGTCCCCACCCCGCCGGCACAGGAAAGGCGAAGCCACACCTTTCGGCAGCGGTTTTAATCGGCGGTGCGGGGCGTGGAGCCGCCTCGCCTTCAGCCCAGCCCGGCCCGGTTCTTTCCCAACCCGCCCCCCGCACCGGCGTGGCCCCAGCCGGTCTCCCTGACTGTTTTGGTTCGTTCACCAGCTCTCGGTGAGGACGTTGTGGCCTCGTTAAAAACTTCCGAACGAATTTAAGGCGAAATCTACCGCTTTCCTCGTGGCACCGTGTGGCCTCCGGAGCGCCGTGGTGAGGGCAGCTGTAGGCGTACCAACGATTCCAATTACCCTGGTACGACTCCAGGAGGCAACTTGTCAAAAAAGACAGCACCTGTTAAATCAGCGTGGTTACAGCGCGGACGAACGTGCTCTGCACACAGCGGCCGTTTCCCTGCTGACGAGCTCGCTGGGAAAGCGGTGTAAATGGTTCCACCAGGTCACAGACACACCGGAATCACAGAATCAGCTGTAGGGTTGAAAGGGACCTCTGGAAATCATCACATCCGAGCTCCTGCTAAAGCGGGTTGCACAGGGAAGCATCCAAGAAAGTTTTGAATCTCTCCGTTGAAGGAGACTCCACAGCCCCTCTGGGCAGCCTGCTCCAGTGCTCTGGCACCCCCGAAGTAAAGAAGTTCTTCCTCATGTTCAGATGGAACTTCTTCTGTTCCAGTTTCTGCCCATTGTTCCTTGCTCTATTGCTGCACACCACTATAAAGAGCCTGGTCTCATCCCTTTGGCTCCTGCACTTCAGATATTCATAGACAGTGTTGAGATCCCCACTCAGTCTTCACTCCTCCAGGCTGATCAGCCCCAGGTCTCTCAGCCTTTCCTCACAACGGAGATGCTCCAGACCCCTCATTATCTTGGTGTACCTCCGCTGGACTCTCTTTAGAAGTTCCCTGTCTTTCTGAACAGAGGAGCCCTAAATTGGACAGAGTACTCCAGATGTGACCTCACCAGAGGTCCCCCAGGCAGGAGCACTGCCAATATTCCAAGCCCAGTCCGTTTCTAAAACAGCCCTGAAACGCTCACATCCATGGATGGCTTTCTTGATGCCTGAAAGTTTAGTTTTAAAAAGTGAAAAATGTCAGATGTCAGAGACAAAATTGTTCTGTAACACATCTGGGTGTGTGCAGAGTGTCCGCAAAGGCAGTTTGCTGTAGGATACCCAGCAGCTCCTTCATTCTCAGCCACTGACAACTGCTTGGTCTCGAGGGCCAGCTTGGAACCGTTTTTTACCTGTGCTTAACTGCACTTCATCAGCTGTTCTGGCCACTTGACCTTGATGTTAGAAAGCTGAGGAAAGATGGTCAGACTTTAAGAAGTATCTGTCACTCATGGATAGATCTGCCAAGGCATTCATCTCAAAGTGCCATACAGCCGGCCAGCTATGTAAGTCATCCACATTGTAAATTCTTGGGCCCTTTTCTATCTTTCCTGCCGCCAATCATTTTCCTGGTATTTTAGATCTCACTGATAAACCACATCCCAACTCAAACACTTGATGTGTTTGACACATCTGAACTATTCGAAAAACAACCGAAAGAGAGCAATCCTCTGCAGCGCCACTGTAAATGACAGAAGAACCTAACCTGCCACTGTAGGTGGTGGTGGATGCAGCACAGTGGAAACTAAGAGCTGTTCCAAGCGAATATGGTGTTGCCTGGGGCTGTATGGAGTGCAACAAAGTGGCAAAATGCAAGCTGGCCATTAGTTGTGAAGTCATACAGTGACTTCCATATTGGAATATGTATTCTATACTACTGAATCATTACGTAGCAGTGCATATATCGATTGATACAGGTATATGTATTCACGTGGATTTGGGGTGCTTTTTTGAATAAATCTGCACGAGTTGATGATTTGATGTTACACTCCAAGTCGTCAGGGAGCAGAATACAAAAACAGTAAGGCTGAGTAAGAACGACAAATACAATCCAAAGTTTTCACTACATAGATATAGAGATCACTGCATTAGTGACACCTGCATATCTAAAAGTCAGATTTTTCAAGAGCTGATGCATTTAGAAATACGCATATGGTAAGCTTTTTTTTTTCACTAGGTCCCTTTGAAAGCTGTCTGTTTATATGTATGTGTATTTAGAAATCTGCAGGTATTACAGTGGTTTGGCATTCTTGCTGAGTTTTAGCACCACCTCCAATCAGCCCCACCTTTTTCAGCTTGATCTTGTGTGCCAGCTCAGTGAGACACTCCATTATTTGTGATGGAGACAGCGTGTGTGTGATACACCCAGAGGCCCAAATGAGTCACTGTTACCTGGACATGTTGAAAAATGTGCTTAAGTAGCAAATGGATCCTGCTGGTCCTTCTTGCACAATTAGCCCCGCTGGAATTCAGAGGAGAGAATAAGACTGAACTGATACTGAGAAAAGCTCAGTGCTCCCATGCGAGCTATTTTCACGCATAGGCAGTAGAAATAAGTAAATACAGATATTTTTATTTTGCTAAAACAAAGTAAGTTTTTGTAGGTGCTACCTTGGGTGGAATTGATTATCTTGAAACAATAAGAAGTGACGTGGGCATAGCTTAAAACTCAACTTACTGTGGGAAAACATCAGAGCTATAATTTGAAGATGCTGCTTTGACCTTGCTTCACTGCTCTTAGGAAGGACCAGCCCTGACATACCTGAGGCCACTTCCTAAGTTCCTTGATTTTCTTATACTTCAAGGTGCTACTAAGACCAAATGTCCTGTAAACTCTGCGAGCCTTAGTGTTTTTTTTCTTCCCAAGGAAAACTCCATGTAGAAGAGAGTGAAATGCAGTAATTTGGAGCTTCTTTCTCATGCCTTTTAGCAGAATGTGGAGTTCTGCTTCTTAACACCTGGATTCATGAAAACTGTCTGAGTCTTAGAAGACTGTCTTTAAGCAAGTCAGTCTAAAGTAGGTGTAATATTCCCTCCTTGCTTCTTAAAGCAAGAGCTATGGTCTGGTCTGCAGTCTTGTATCCTAACTCACCTCCTCTGGAACTGCATAAGTTAGAAGAATGCTACTACCATGAAGATGGTACAGTTGTGTCCTAACACCAGATTAATGAACAGAGGGAAGCTGCTTTATTCATAACATTAGGGCTGTGCATTCTCTCTCTCTTTAGGTTTTGTGGAAAATTATTTCTCAACCCCAAGTGTTATACCCAAAAACTGAGTTTCAGGCTTCAAATACTGGGTAGTGGGTTTTTTATTATTCAGGGTACTACCTGAGGTGACTGCCTCTGTCTGTACCAGTGAGATATTTTAATTCATAAGCTGAATTCCTCTCCGTGGCTTGTTAATTGGCTTATAACAGCAACTGCCATCCCCTCCTACTTCACATGCCATCTTGTGACCTTATTTAATACCACCCTCTCTTTGATACCTTCCTTGCATGGAGAAGAACCAAATAAATTTGAAATAGCTGAAACACGCTGATAACTGATGGTAGCTGACAATCAAAGCAGCAATGTGAATATGACCCGGCAATTGATTTTTGTTATTGTTGCTTATGAAAAGTAGGTCTAGAATTCCAAACAAAGGCTAAATCATCACGGTAAGACAGAATGTGACTTCCGTGTTCCTACCTCCTACAGTTCTGCGTAGCAAGGACAAGTCTGCACGTGCAAGCCACTTATCTGTGTACGTATCTTTGTAGTGTGATTGCTGTGCATCATTACTCCTGTGCAATGGCTGCCTGGGAAGTGACAGCTTAGCCCGAGTGGCAGCACTCAGAAAAACTCTGTTTCTGAGGAAATGAAGGTCAGTCCTAGGAATTTCCACTTCCTTACTTCACTTGACATCAAAATCCCAAGTCTTTACTCTGAGCTTCTCAAGGGGAAAAGAGGTTCACAAGCTGGCACCAGCAGCAACACCTCTACAGCAACTGCAGTCTGAAATGTCATTAATAACAAAGCTAGAAAACTTACACAACTTACTCCAAGATATCACTGTCATGGGGAAGATATCTTATATATACTCAACTGTTGCCTAATTATGGGCAGATTTATAACGCCCTGCAGCATAATCCATTTGAAAAGGTAGATATGCCCCAATGAGCGTTTGGAGGGGCTGGGAAGGGCAGGGAATGACTGACACGATGTTCTCCATATCACCCTATAAATAGCCAAGCCCAGGATTGTCTGCGAAGGGCTGTCATTCCCTGGTACCCGAATATCACCTGTGCTCTTTTTTGACAGTATTACACTACTAGTCTCTAGTAAGGTTAAAAAAAAAACAAACAACACTATTTAAATTCAAGGAGAAAATGCATCCTAGGTCCACAAAATTCTTTCTCTACCATGCAAAAGTAAAGGGTGCGGTGAAGGATGCGTCAGCCTTGCTGAACCTGATGGACTACTCAGACAAAAAGTTTCAGGATACCTTGCTATTTTGCTTCAGGTGAAGGAGAATGGCGTGTGACATCCTTTTCCCACCAGGGTCCTGCCATGACTGATTGTTCACGCAATATTTTCTACACAGCTCCTGAGTTTGTGTTGCTGCAAGCAGAGAAACCTAACGGTGACAGTACAAGGTCAATTATTTAATGATGCATTATTTCTGTTCCTTTATAAACTCCCTTTACAATGATGCTTCATCAACACCTGCTGGCATTTGCCAGAGCTTGAGAAGTTTATAGGAAAGTACTTAATAGTGCTGACAGCAATATGAGGCTATTTCTGCCTAGCTGCTGTGTTGTAGCGGGTCAAACATTTCTTCAGCCAAATAACATGCATGCAATACTCATTTATTCATGAGGATGACTTATTACCAGAAGTTCATATTTTGTTGAAGAGTGCATCTTCCCTCATTATTGTTTGATATTTGGTGTTAGATACTGCAGTGCAGCTGGGCTGCACACAGTATCAGAAATGGAATAGGAAGCTCTCCAGGAAACTTCACAGCCACTTCACACCAGAGCTGCTCTAATTTGCATCCAGGTACCTGTGAGCCCAAGGGGATGAAGAGGATGACTGACACCCATCCCTTTCTTCTGCTCATGTCCTCATTCTTGGAAATGGGAGTGAAGGATCAAATGGGAGCTGCAACAGTAGGTCTATAGACAGCCAGGGTTTCCCCTCATTAGCATGAATCTTCCATTAAAACAGATGCTTGTCATCCCAGCATGTCAAACAACTGGGTTATGGCATTGGCTTGAGGCACTGATAGTCATTAAAATGCTACCACCGTAATTAAAAATACCTTGTAACTTGTAAGAAGGAAAACCAGATCAGAGCAGTTATACTAAAGATACTAAATATCTTTACCAACTTAATGGAGAAAAGTAGGACTTTTTAAACATATTTGCATGCACATCTCCCCTGTGCTGAACTTTTACAGAGTATAATGGCTGCAGGCTGTGGAAGACAGTGGAGAATTTGATCTAATATATACAAAAGGATGGCAGTTAGCTCAGTTTGCATTAGTTTTTGCAAGCAGACTTGTTTCATGTTCAGTTTGGGGGGCATACCAAAGCTATTTTGATAACAGGAAAGAAAGATTTAGCTCTTCACTGTGCCAGAAGCATTTCTTCTCCCAACTGAGAAGTGGAGGTGTCACCCTTACAAGGCAATTTTCTTCTCCTAAACCCCAAGGCTATGGAGGGTGATTTATCTCCTGGAAGAAATGGAAACATCCTTACCAAGATTCCCAGTCTACAAACTTCAGATTCTATCACAACATTGTGTGCTCTAGCTGTGCTTGCTCATAGAGCCAACCAGTATGTTGGGTATGCAAACAAAAGAATCTGGCTATGCAGTGAGAGCAGCATTAAGGATTGTTTTGTGCCGAGAAAGCCTTTTCGAACATGTGAAACTTGACATAAGAAAGTTTCCTAGAAGTCTTTTTATTGTGATCAGGGATTTGTGATTTGTACTGTGAACAGGGAATTTTGTTACCATAAAGTATGCAGTGAAGGAAAAAAGAGGCAGCCTCCCCCTGCCACACACGTCCACAACTCTCTAAAGATGAATTCAGAAGTGAAAAGCGGTCGCCTTTCTCTTCTATCCAGCTGAGTCACGTTAAACAGAAAGACAAAAATGGGACGTTCTTTTATGGCAGTGGTATTCCTCTCCATTACAAATGCAGAAACAGCACCATAACCCACTGTAAACTTGAGAGGTTGTCATCAGCAAGACCAGAATACTATGAGGCAGTCAATGGGAATCGTGAACCATCTGTGGTTACCACAGCTCTCAAGATGCGTAAATTTCACTCGGACTTATAATGAAACGTTCTCTTCCTTCTCGGTCCTCAATTGTTGCTCCTGTGTTGTTGTTCAGTGATCAAGAGCTGGTACACTTTGCCTTCTTTCCCCAAACACCTACACAAATCTTGTAGTTGAAAAAAAAAATCTATTACATTTAATTTTCTGCTTTCTCTTTCTATGCTGCATGCAATCATAAAAGTCTGATAAAGAGACCAGAAGATTAGAGCCCTGGCAGAAGATGAGATGCTAAAGAAGCTATTTTACATTAATGTTTTCTTCCCAACTCTGCATGTGATTTAGATATGTCTTTTAGCATCTACAATGTCTTATCTATGTGAGTAGCTCTAAATCAGACCTGTATGGAAATAAAAATATCACTTAATTTCTTCTTTTTCTGCTCAGATCCACCTTTCTGTGAGATAGACTTAGATCGCTTTGGGACATAGCTGTTTCCATAAAAATGCAAATCTCTTGCATGATTATTGAGGCTAACATCAATACAAAAGAAGTTGATGGGAAACAGGGAAGAAAAAGGTTGTTACACATTATTAACCTTATTGCAACAGCTCTGAGGTGTTATTTTCTGTGTGGATTCCTGGGAAATAACCTCTGAATGACACTGTAGCAAAGATCACTTCAGTGTAACAATGCCTCCTTGCGCATGCATTTTAGCAGGTTAAACGTGCTAAGTATCATAGAATCATAGAACAGCCTGAGTTGAAAGGGACCCACAAGGACCATGAAGTCAAACTCCTGGCTCCACGTAGGACTACCCAAAATCCAGCCCTTATATCTAAAAGTGTTGTCTAAACGCTTCTGGAACTCCAGCACTTGGGGCCGTGCCCACTGCCCTGGGCAGTCTGTTCCATACCCACTGCCCTCTGGAGACAAAACTTTTCCTAGTCAGCACCTGACCCTCCACTGCCACAGCCTCATGCCATTCCCTTGGGTCCTGTTGTTGTCACCAGAGAGTAAAGATCAGTGCTGCCCCTCTACTCCCCTTGTCAGCAAGCTCTAGATTGCCATGAGATAGTCTTCAAAACAGCTGTAAGCAGATAATGAAAGACCATGCTGTGTTACACACCGTAGACATGATTTCCCTCAATGGGATAAAACTTCACTTGTCCACACTACTCTGTTAAATGTAGTACGAGTTTAAATTAGGAATAATCAAGTCCTGCCAGTTTCATGCCAGGTACGTCCTCTCCTCCAGGACAGACTCTAGCCACATCTTTGAAAAAGTGCCAGTTTTGTCTGTGAGAAAGCATAAGACAATAATTATGGACTGGGCAGCTGTTTATAACGCTGTGCTTTCTTGTATTTCTGTAGCTAATGCACTCTCCTTTGATACAGATAAGAACAAGATCTGGATCTTCCGGGAGAGGCAGGAGCACCTGGTGCTGTTGTATGGAAAGTGGTGTGATACACTGTGCCCGAAGGGAGCTCCTCAGTGCTAGAGTTGGACACATCCATGGATGGTGCCCGCACAGCCTCACTGTGCAGTCTGTTCCACTGCTTGTTGACCTCATAGCAAAAGGTTCTTTATCTCCCATTTGATCTCCTCTTGTTCATTGTGTTGTCCTCCTACCACGTACCACTGTGAGATTTGGTGACACTGACAACTGCCTCATAGTTAGTGGAGGCTGCTCTTTACTTCATGAAGATATTTCATCCCTGGTCTGAACAAGTCCTGGTCCATCAGCCTCTCCTCACAGGGCTGATATCCAAATCCTAAACATTAGAGGGGTTTAGCAGCAACTTTATAAACTTAGTTCTTGCAACAGGACTGAAATCTGGATGCAAGATTGTAAATGAGCTCTAATTAATATTGCATAGAAGGGAATACTCACAATTTAACTCCTCTCAATACATTGTCCGTGCTCCTTCTGATGTAGCCCAGGCTGCATCAGGCTCTTGATCTTCCTCCCTGCCAGAGCAAACTGCAGAAAATTTTATCAGGTTCCTGTTGGCCCATTCCTCCAGCTGCCCAGGTTCCTCTGAGTGGCGGTCCATGATGATAGCTGTCCCCAGTTTGGTGTCAGCTGCAGACCTGATGAGGGTGAGCTCTTCCTCCACCTGCATGTCACTGACAAAAGTGGTAAATCAGATACACACCAGAATAAATCTGGAAGAACTGTGCTTATAAAGGCCTCCAAGTACAATATTAACTCATCAAGCTCAACAAACAAGGCAGTTATTCACTCATCTACTAATCCGTTCATTTAGACCAGAATGTTCCAGTTGGGATACAAAGATGTTGCTCAAGTGAGAAATTTCATCTCAGTAGGGAAAATTAATTTACAATGAGGGTAAACACTGCAGTAAGTATCCAAGGGGGCTGTGGAGTTTTCAGCTTGGAGATACTCAAAGTCCAACTGGACAAGACCCTGGGCAATCTGCTCTGCTTTGGATAGGGGTGGGATGAGAGACCTCTAGAGGTCCCACAGTGCCTACATCATCTGTGATTCATACTACAATCTTGGGAGATCCACGTAGGCTATTCCCAGTCACCCTCATCTCATTCATGCAACAAAGCTTTCACCACTATCCCTCAGAGAGGCTTGATAACAGCACAAACAGCATACCTACCATGGAATGTTACTTATTCCAAAGGCCATAAAATCAGCTTCTTCAAGTAAATTAATACGCAACTTGAAATTCCTGTTCATCGCTTACAGAACACAAGTTGTAAAACTATTAAGCATCATCCTTAGCATACTTGCGCGCTATCATAGCGGTTTACTCTGTTTCACTCCTGGTCCTCTTGGTGTCCATACCACATTCATGCTGGTTTGCCCCAGGCTCTCACACTGAGACAGCCAATCCAGAGACAGCCTTCCAGCTCCCAGAGGGCACAAAATTCCCAGTTCCTGGCTTCAGGGATACAAGACACTCTGCCACACGGTAGCTCGGATTCTTCTTTCCTACGTGTCAGGGTTTACCTTCTGAGAAGCCCAGCAATAGTGTAGGTTTGCTTTTAGTCTCATTGTGCCAAGATAGTCGTTTCACTATATTGCTTCATCTAAAGTAGATGAGCACTCCCCTCCAGGGCAGCTAGGAGCTGTTAGAACAGCTGAAGGATGTAAAGCACTCAATGGCTGAAATCCTTGACTTCTCAGCAAGGGGAGAAAACATGACTGTGAGGCAGAGCCTGCAGTCATACCACAACTGTTCAGTATTTTTGTAAGGAAGAATACATCTCAAGCAGGCTGCGGCAGCTCCATGCTGCTGCTACATTGCTGCTGTCACGCTGCCACTGCCACCCAAACCAACCCCATGGAAAGCAGCCCTACGGAGTTCACCCATATTGCAGTTGCACCTTTGGTTGCAGCATGGGCATGCTCTGCACAACAGATGGTAATCACCATACGGACGCGCAACGTCAGCAGCCCTCCCTGCCACCATCTCCCTGCCCCTCTGTAGGGATCTCACATCCCCAGTGTGGAAGCAGCTGCTGGAGTGGCTTCAGTGGGAGCACAGCGAGCCTTCACAGTGCTGCATAGGTGCAGAGCCAGCCTTGAGGGCACACGGTGAGGCTGTAAAGTGCTGTTAAGTGCTGTTCCAGCAAGAGCCCATCTCCACCAGCACTGGTGGTGACACAAGTCAGAGCAAGGGCTCACTCATGCTGGTGTTGCATACAGCTGCAGTCTCCTTGCTAGCTTCACGTTCTCAGAAATATTTTGCCCCTCAGATGGACTGATGGATTTGGTCCATACAAACTAATGTACATTACATGCATAACAATAATAAAAACATCCTGCTCCACAAGGGCAACTGAGTTAATTCATTTGTTTTTGGTCTGCATTTCTTTCCCCTTTCTCCCCTCTCTTTGCAGACTTTGACAAGTTTCTGCAACTAAAAAGAACTGCACCAACAGATCGAAAAATAAATCCATTTCTGTGTAATAGTTTTAAATGGGAACAGCCCATAGAGATGCTTGTTCCAACATGTGTCGTAGGATTTCTGCACCAGCAAACAAGTTTTTATCTAGCAGGCAGAACTTATTCAAAAGGTCTTACTTGTGCTGGGACTAGAGGCAGGAATGAGTCACAGCTGTTTAATACTCATGAAGTGCCCAGCCCCAAGGAGTGCCTCTGTTTTTCTCCCCTCCCTGTCTCGCGCTCTCTCTCTCAAGACTTAATTGTCCTAAGTTATAATGCTTTTGAGAAATCGCTTTTAAAATTATGACTCTTGTTAAAGTTAATTAGACATATGAGCAGGGACAGTTTCATAATTGTTATTCTAGTTTAAAACACTAGGAATCCCTGACCACAGGAAGTTCAAAGGACTTAGCAGCAAAAGAAACCGATAATCTTCAATCTCAGTGAACACCAGCTTCACTCAGGATGCCAGCAGATTCATGACATGAGCTGGGCTTTAATTACAGCTGAGGTGGGGCCTCTCCCATTGACAAACAATAGGATTTCTTGCAGGTCTGAAGTTTGCCACAGCACAGCTTTTCTTGAAGCTGAGTATCACCCCCAAAAATAAGGTACTGCCCCATACAATCCGTCTGGAAAAAAAATTAAGCTTCAGTGAGATCAAGTTGTTTTAATGGGCAAAAATGTACCAGTATTTCATATTATAGACCAGCTTAGGTTGGAAGTGACCATAAAGAGGATCCAGTTCCAACCCCCCACCCCAAGCAGGGCTGCCACCCACCAGATGAGGCTGCCCAGGGCCCCATCCCACCTGGCCCTGGGTATGGGGCATCCACTGCTTCTCTGAGCAACAGATTTACAAACTCAGCAATCACTGAGATCTGCAACTTTAAAAAGCAAGAGAACTTTACGGGGACAATGTTTGATCCACATAGAAAAGAATGACAAAGTGAGGTAGTAACCCTAGAACTACAAGGTGGCAATAATCACAGTAAGACTGTGCCCTAAACGCCCTGTGGCTGAATTCCTTCGAATTTAGAGCTGACAATTTCTCATCCTACAAATTTTTCTTAAAAGCTGCTTCCTCACATAAAAGTAATTTCAAAGGTGTGGAATTCTCTTTTTATTGAGCGTCAACAGCATATTTAGTGATATATAAATATGCAGAGCAGAGGGTCCGAAGGTCACTATGGTCTAGTCAAAATACACCTAGAGCAGAGTCAGAAAAGTGTAACAACTACTTAATAAAAACATTGATGATATAAGCAGCCAGACAGGGGGAATGATGTATAAACGTTTCAGATGCCACTGTTTAAAGGCTTCATGCATACACAGAGGGTTTCTGTGGGGAGAAGAGGAAAGTCACATTACTCAGATGAAAGTCAGCTTTGTTAGAAGGCATAAAGTTGGGATCTGTAAACATGTACGGTCTATGGTCGGGAGGGAATCTGGAGCAGAGCAAAAGACAGATAAGGAAGGAATTTGTGAGGAGGTGCAGGGAGAAGAGGTCACACAGGCCATCAACTGTGGTGTCAGCAGACTCCAAATCACACAGAGAACAAGGAAAATCTGGAGAGGAGAGTGTTTCAGAGGTAGTGCGGCAGGAAGGGAGCCTGACTTGAGCAGAGAGATGCATTTCAAGTGAGTGATGAAGGGATATATGTACAACTGATGAATTTACCAAAAGGAGCTGAACAATTTTTAGCCCACAACTTTTAGCTCATTTCTGTTAAAGGAATATCTTTAGTTGTTCTTAAAAGGATTTGAGAGAAGTGTATGAAAGACAGAGCTGCCCTTCCCACCTGTCGGCATCATCTCTCCTTTTAATACCTGCAAGGAGGCCAAAAACTGCTCAAAGAAACAAAACAGCATATTTATGCACGAAATGCTCATACTTTTCTCTAATATTCACTTAGCAGAAGGCAGTTCCACCCCCAAAGGAAGGATTTAAACTCCAGTGGAGCCGAGGCGCAGTATAACACTTGGTAGCAAAAAACAGTGCACTTCAGAATTTTAGGAGGAAAGAAGGCACAGACAAACATGTGGCCAAGAGCAGACTTCATAGCTGCCTGATACAGCAGTCTTACAGAAAGCTGAGACCTGGCTGGGGTGCTAGGATGAGCTACACACAGTTTGTGCGCCCAGCACAAGGGAGCAGACTGCTCATCCAGATGGGGATTGCCAGCCCTGCAGCTGCTGCCATTCCAGTCTGCACTGAGACAAGGAGCTGCTTTCCACTCCTTCCCCTCATCTGCAAAAGCCCGCAAACACTCCAAACCATTGCCTCACAGGAAAGCCAGGTTGGATATGGCAGTACAAGGCAGCTGCAAGACATGTAACAGAGAAAACATTTTCTATATCTTATTATAACATGCATAGTCAAAAATTTGCTCTCAATTTTCCAGAGATGAACTTTTTAAAGCCAGAAGGAAGAGTTTTGTTAATATAATTGGTCCCTGGTGCAGAGCAAACTCTATAATCTCACCTTGTAAATCTAATCTTGAATCAAAGTAGTGTTCTGTGGTTGAGAGAAGCTTTTAGAAAGATGGGCAGTCCTAATCCTACTTCAGATGACTGTGCAGAAGAGTGGTTAAGAGGAAAAATCAGTTTCAAAGGCTCATTTTGGACCTTGGGTCCATCAATTTGGTATCTCAACGTCAACCTGTCCCCAGATCTGTAAGCAGTGCAGGAACACTTCAGTCTTACCCAACTACAGGCAGAGAGGGAGACTTGCTAGGTTAAGAGGTATCTTGCATTGGGCCAGCTGATAAAGCTCAAGTGGGAAAAAGACAAGATAGAGGGATGCTGTGGTGCAAAGCTTAGAAAGTTTTCAGCCGTGTTTCTCGATCTGATAGAAGATTTTTAGTCTCTTAAGCTTTTCTTACCCCCTCACTCTTAAATCATGTCATCTCCCACAACTCTACAAATGCATCCTGCATCTCCCCTTGGAGAACAGTACTCACAAAAAAAAGTCTTTCAATAAGAAGGAAAACCACAGCAACAGACCAAAGCATATTACAGCCCCACTTTTTGGCTCACAGCCAGACAGCATGGTCTGGAGACCTGCTATCAGCATAGCATAAATAACAGACATTTGATCCCCCACACACAGAATAATGTATACAAACAAATAGGCAATGCAGTGATATGCATGCTGCCTTTTTCCTGACTTGCACGTGTGATGCTGGAATATATTTATTTCATTAAAAACGCCTTTCATCTTGCTGCAGCTAATAGCAGATCTGTGGTTACAAATTTTCTGGACTTCCTCCATCTCAGAGGAGCTGCCACAGCTGAAAACAGCCATATCTTAGGCCATTGCCTCGTGGCCCTGGGCAGCCAATGTAACACGAGGGAGCTCTGGCACATCAGAAAGTCAGCTCTTGCCAAGCTCACCTCCTGAGAAGGGGAGGGGTGAGAAGGGATGGGGTGAGAAGGGGCATGGCCATAAGCCAGAAGTCCTCGTGGTGTTCCTCCAACGATAGGGTCCCTCTGCAATAAAAATGCTCTGACCTAAAGAAGCAGGATTTTCTCTTGCATTCATCATCCCTTCAGTGGGAAGTAAACTCCCGTCTCTTCTGAGCTCTGACACGAGCTGGAAAGAGCTCATTGCTGGTGCACAGCCAAACCACTGTTGGTCAAAAGTGGTGTGAACTGTCTGATTAGGTCTCCTCTTGTTAATACAAAGAAAGGAAAGAAATTCCATTTTTCACTTCATGCCTATGGCACCTGGGAAGACTTATCACAAGATGAGGCACTGTCTGGCATCAGCTAGGTATTCTTGTATTTAAGCCTCAATTAAAAAGTATTACAATACTATAGATCCAACTTTTAGTGCTTCCATTTCTGCATGGCTGCACACCAAGGCATTCTGAGATACAAAAGGACTGGAGACTAATTTTGTTGACTGACACATAACCTTGGTTTATACAACCATGCTGCCTGGAGAAATATTTAATTCACAGTGAAATAGGTTTGTTGCTCACATAGATGAATTTGGCACAAGGCTGCTACTTTCCTATGCTGCATTATGCTCACGATAACTTACCTTCTTCTTAAAAGACTTGTAAGACTTGCACTTGTGGTTGCCCAGGTTGTGTCTGCCACCTCAACACAAGTCCTGGAGAACTGTGAAGAGGTAGGGCTCCATCCCCAATACTTTACACGAAAACGATCTCTGTCCTCACTGAAGTTCTTGCTAATTAAAAGAGATGAGGTGGGCATAAGGAAATGTCCCTCTGCCTCCACTCATATCACCTGGGAAAATGAAGATCCGCACCTCACTCCCCAAACTCCTACAACCTGCCTAGGAGGTGCAAGTTGTGTAAATATGGAAACAGAAGGTACTTGAACTTGAAAAGTGGAGAAAGTTGAGGTGAGCAAATTCAACACGGAAAGGTGCGCAGAGGCTCCAGATTTGGCCCAGACTTGCTGTTTATTTAGCTCTAGCTCTCTCGATCCTACAGTGGTTCAGAAAGAAATTCTCACCAGAAAAAGAAAAAAAAAAGTTATAGTTAATTGCCTGATTAGTATGACTGTAACAGTGCATGAAGGAACTAAGAATTGGTTGGGTCAGTTTTCCTTTTCCCCTCCATACTAGTTATATGTGATCTGAAATTAACAGCAATGGTTTAGAAATCCATCTTTTGGTGGGAATCTTTCAGAGCTTCTGATAGGCGATGTTTGGGAACAGAGTAATCTTGCAAAGAATACATGAAAAGCATGTGGCACCTGCAAGTCTCCACGTATTCCAAAATGTCATCACAAAGCCAAAACTGTCCAAAGCCACTTCCTTCACATGCTTTGGGTGTAAAGGGCTTTCAAGCTGACCAGTCAACAGTTTTAGCCTTCAGCTTCCCAAGAACCACATCAATGTCTAAGTTAGGCACCCCTAGGACAGGCTGTTTCCCATTTACTCTTCTCAAAGTCTCACAGAATCTGAGCTTTATGAAGGGCACACCCTCGTTCTGGGGTAGAAGACTGTGCCTCTCCAATCCTTAATGCAGGTTCCAGCTCCCACAAAGCTGCCCTAGTGGCTGGCAATGGGTGTGGGAAGACAGGTGGCTCCCACTCTCCCATCCCCCTTCCTATCAATGAATTTGAAATGATTTGCTCAATATCACAGGTAGCAACATGCAGTCTGGATGGCTGCCTGGTTTTGTTCCATAAGTGATGGTTGTTGGTAATTAGCAGTTAGCCATACAGAGAACACAAGGTACTATTTTTATGGGTCTAGCAAGCTGCAGACCACAATAAAGGATGAAAATAACCTACACAGCCAACCACGTGTGGAAATAGAGCATTTTTCATTCACTAAAGATGAGGAAATGCTCTCTTCCCTTAGCAGCTGTGGGTCACTGCATTGTGCCAGGGTGCCCAAAACACTTGCCATTCTCTATTTGCACACCCTCAAGCTTCTCCCCACCATTGCCTTCCAAACTGAAAATGACTCCCTGGCTTGGCAATTACACCAACAGTGAAAAATAAAAATACTTTGAAAAGATGCCTACTGCAGTAAGGATGGGTAGGAGCAGAGGGTACAGCCACTCATGGGACTTGTGAAGATTGAGTGGAAATAACAATTTTTGAGGGAGATGAAAAAAAAATAAGCAGGTGCACAAGGCAATTGGATAAACAGAAACTCTGAACCCTGGGTGGCATATATACTGTAGACATCAACTTGGCTCCAGCAAGCACACGGCAGGTAAAGAGGAAAGCCAAGGATACATGGCAAAATGGGAAGCCTTAGTGATGCTGAAGAGCAAAGGGCAAGGTCAATCCAAGGAGTTGAGGATGGGGGGAACAGTTGCAACCTGTTGTACTACTGAGCGTGCAGGTATGGGTAAGAGACCCTACAACGAGCACGGTAAGCTCCAAGGTTATGCCACTGCTTATAGGTGAGGCTGAGCACACCCGAAGAGTCAGAAACTGTGACATGTCACTGTAGACATACCCTGGGGAAAAGGCAGTAGGAGCTCCCAGCCCCAGAGAGCTCGCTACCTGCTCAGCTTTGCAGTAGCCCAGGAGAAGCTGCAAGGTTGGAGCAATCCCAAGTACAAATACAGACTGGGCAGAGAATGGAATGAGAGAAGCCCTAAGAAGAAGGACTTGGAGATGCTGGTTGATGAGAAGCTCAATATGAGCTTGCACACATGCCTGAAGCCCAGAAAGCCAACCATATCCTACGCAGCATCATAAGAATCACAGCCAGCAGGGCAAAGCGATTGTTCCCCTACACTCTGCTCTTGTGAGACCACAGCTGGAGATCTGGGGTCCCCAGCACAAGACCATGCATCTGTTGGAGAGAGTGCAGAGGAAGGCCATGTGTACGCTCAGAGGGCTGGAGTACAAGTCTTATGAGGACAGGTTGAGAGAGTTGGGGTTGTACAGACTGTAGAAGAGAGGCTCCAGGGAGACCTGATAACAGCCTTCCACTACCTGAAGAGGGCCTACAGGAAGGCTGGAGAGGAACTCTTATCAGGGTGTGTAATGATGTGACAAGTGTTTTAAACTAAAGGATAGTGGATTTAGATTAGGTATTAGGGAGAAACTCTTTACAATGACAGATGTGAGGCAGTGGAACAGGTTGCCCAGAGAAGCTATGGATGCCCATCCCTGGAGGTGTTCAAAGCCAGGTTGGATGGAGCCCTGTCAGCCTGATCTAAAGGAAGGTGTCCCTGCCCACAGCAGGGAGGTGGGAATTAGGTGGTCATTAAGGTCCCTTCCAACTCCAGCTATTCTATGATTCTGTAGACCTTTCCCCAAGACAGGGCTCAGATACTGTGAGCCTAACAGGGGTGGCGCCTCTGTGGTCAGAAGAACTGAAATAAAAAGGTTCTGTGATCTTTTGCCCCCCCCCCCCCTTTCCCCTATTCTTGTATTATTCCTACTCAGATAAATGAGTAATCTGTCACTCTTATCCTTCCATTATTTTTTTTTTTTTCATCAGCCTTAGAGGAGGCTTTAAAAAAAATGCCACAGTAATTTAGGAGAACAAGCTCTATTTGTTTTCACTTGGATTTAGAGTAACTCATGGAAGTAATTTAGAAACTTTAGTACTTTAGAAATTCTCTACTTGGCATTGCAGGATCTGAGAGATGGGAACTCAGAGAGCTGTGGTGAAGTTTAAAGGGGAAAGTGCTCTACTTCACTCTGCTGATATAAATGGTTCACCAGGGAAATCTTACCTTAAAGGACATCAGTGGGAAAGAAGGGAAACCCCTTCTATGTTTAAAAATATTGTCTCCCCCTTCCTAAACGTGGCCTTGAAGCACAAGGATGGAGACAGCCAGTGATATGCTGCATGCCCTCATCAAGGTGCTGAGGTCATTACTCCAAAATCTTGCTCTAAGTTTCGGTCATTATTCAGTCCCTCCCTACATAGGCATAAATGTCTTATTTGCTTGATCCTGACATGCAAGCGTTTGAGCACGTACAGTCAAAGGCTTCTGCAAATTGGACCCATGATTTTACCTAGACCATACTGAACTGACTGGCCCACAGCAAGCCCCACAATAGTATACACAATGCCATAATTAGATTGTAATGCCTTTGCAGAATCAGCCACTCTTATTCAGCTGCCCAGTGATCTCTGATTACCTCACTGCTAGTACAAAATCATTTCATTTAATCTGAAATTATTCAGAACAATTGTTCCTGCTGAGGTTAAGCTCTATTTAGTGCACAATAATTAAAAATCTTTCCACATCTTGCATGCCTATTGAAACACTATAATTGTACCTGCTAAGAGGAAGCCTTTGCAGAGAACTCCTTTAGTATCAGCAAAGTTGTGAGAAACCCAGGCCTCTTTCTGGCCATCAGTGGGAGTAGCTGCAGTGCCAGTGATTAATGCAGCTGTTAGGTGAGGAGGAAAATACTCCATCTGAGTGTCCTCTGACTCAGCCATAAACAAACCTGCTTTATCTCTCTTTGTTCAGCCCCCTCCCTTGCTCCTACTCCACAACAACAAAGCAAAGCATGGGATGAGATGAAAGAGTAAGGCCAGGGCTTTTATTAGCATACCATGGTAAGGAAAGGAAGCTCAGGGACAGGTTCAATGCCCAACTCAAAGGAGAGCCAAAACAGTATTCCCTGCCCTATGCCAAAGAGCAACAACACAGTCGGTGTGTGTCCTTTGATGGTGTTACATGCCACTGCCTACTGATGCTTCCTGCCAATTCCAAGCTGTTCTCAGGTGTGCCCAGCTTTCAGTCCTGCCTTGCTCCCAAGCTGCCCTTCCCATCACAGGGTGTGTGATCAATGCAGGCAGAGTGCAAAGATCCCAACGGCCTTGTTCAAGAAACGCTTTTGAAAGCCAAGCTTGCCTCTTCCTCCCTGCAGTTCCCTTTCCTCGTGTGCCACAACAGCAGACCAAACTGCCAGGCACAGCTTCACCAACGGTTCAGCTGCAACCATGCTGAAGGGCCAGCCGCGGCCTGCACACCCCAGCACAGTTTGGAGACCAGCCACGCAACCAAGAGTGGCTGTGGCCTCTCTTTGGCACTGCCCCAGGGAACAAGCTTAGAGGGGCCATCATCACACTGCTGGGTTTTGCAGCGCAGAGCTCATTGAGACATCAGCTTTTTATATCCAACCACTTTTTTACATGGCCCACCACTTGGTTTTAACTTCATCCATCCAAATTCAGGCTGGAGGAAGCCCTGGGCAGCCTGATCTAGTGGGTGGCAAACCCTGCCCACAGCAGTGGGTTGGACCTTTAAGGTCCTTCCAACCAAAACCATTCTATTATTTATGCCTCCTCAGAAATTTACTTATACGTATCTTTTATTGTGCCATGTAGTGAGGCAATATTTATCAGGAAATACTTTATCATGCAGTTACTGTGCACACAGTAATTTACAGCAGCTGAGGAGCGGGCCCAGCCACATTTATAGTTCCCCTATTTTTATTACTGTGTGCTTTTTCCACACACAGTGTCTTCTGCCTGAAAAGACAACATTATCCAAGTAGATAATATTGATAGTGAGCACTGAATAACAAAACAATAAAAACAAACTGGACATTGTCCCTTGCCCATTGAGAGTACAAGCAAAACAGCAGGTGAAAGGGGAAGGAGGGAAAACCTACACTGTCACTGTAGCACCTAGATTTTGCTTGTGAAGATGCCTATCTTCACTCTTGTATTAACTTTTATTTGGACAAACATGCTTTTAAAACTCATCCTGACCTGCTAGAGACAGTATGTTCACAAGCCCAATCCTGCCTTCACCTTTTGCCACCTTTTCCCCACCGCAACAAGCAACATCTCCCAGCTCCTGCTAGATTTCCTCAGTTATTTCACACATGTTCTCACCTGAAAACCTGGTTAGGGAAGATGCTGAGCCATTCTCTTATCAGGTCCTTTGTGCCCCACCTCCCATCAGGCCCTAGATGAACTACACCTTGCAGAGATTAGTTGCCTGTAAGAGGCACGGGAACATATCCAGCTCCTTTCTCCCCACCGTGCTCGTGTAATCTTCAGAGCAAGAAGCATACTAATAAAGAGAGAAGCCATAGATGCTTTCTTTAAGCAACTCTCATTTTCAAGGCATGTTCCTCACATTGTCTTCTTCCGGTATGGAGTGTGAAATGGATGACCTATATGGATTTGCATATGATTTTCCCATGCTCTGTGCCCTCCAAAAATGAGAAAAAGTCCCATTGAGCTCTCCATAAGCCCTCTGCTGTGCAGATAAAAGATGGCCTACCAGGGAAACAAGTGTCCATGTCTGGAGAAGCGTCCAAGTCCATGTCTGCAGAAACATTATGTCACAGAGTCTGGAACACAAACCTAATGAATGGTCAATAACAATCACTTCAGGCAATGAATGAATTGCCTGTGGCAAAGCAGAAGAAATGGCAGCTCACCCCAGCAATTGCAAAGTACTGACAGTGCTGTCAGAATGTTTGTTAGCACCTGAAACCTCCAGTATCAATACCAAAAATCATTATAAACAAGAAAACACCACGTTTTCTTTGGTTCTCCAAACACAGAGTACGGTCCAATCCAATTTGTAGGTACCGGTACCAACTGCTATGGAAGGGGATACATTAAGAGATTAACTTTATACACTTAATTCATGTCTCAGGCTGATCCTTTTCCCTACGCCTGAGGCAGATACTGTACTATGAACTGAGAAGCTGAATGACAGTAACTGACAAGAAGCTTATACAGGAAACACGAGGCTGGTTGATCAACGTCAGCATTCAGATTCCACTGGGTAGGCTGGGGTATGTACCTACACCTGCAAACTGGAACAACTGTTTTGACTCAGATACAATGGATTTTAAGGAATTGCTTTTTTTTTTTTTTTAAATACAAAGTGAGAGTATTTTACAGCTCCATTATAAACCCAGAACTCAATTCTGCTTGGCAATCACCAATTTGATACCCATTGCAGTATATAAAATTGGGATTGCTTCCCCACTTCCTTATCAAATGCCTTACTTACCTGCACTGTATTTTACTGTCTGTTTCCTCATTCAGTCAGTGCCACAAAGTTCTGCAGCCCCTTGCAGTTAACCCTTGACCTCCTCATCCCTAAGCATTCTCTGATGATTTTTCTCAACTCACTGCTCACTCTCCCAGATCACGCATGTGTATAGTGAACAACTGAGACTTCATGGGTATAGTGAACAATTGAGACTTCATGGGTATAGT
>JAPSGF010000030.1:4279749-4390457 GCA_035772895.1 Perdix hodgsoniae | reverse complement strand
TGAGACTTCATGGGTATAGTGAACAATTGAGACTTCATGGGTATAGTGAACAACTGAGACTTCTGTGACACTCCACCAGTGACTTCCCTCCAAGGCCACACTTCTGCATCCCTTTTACCTTCCCCAAGGGCTGACATAGTGACAGTAATCAATGGAGGCTTCATCGTTTTCAGTCATAATCTTCCCTTTAACTGACTTTAGTAATTCCATCATTCAGATATTTATGGCTGTAATGAGCATAAGGGACAATGGATTCACTAGAGCACCTATAACTCTTAAAATCTGTATTACATCCAACTGCTGACTTAGATCAGAAGGCAAACCTGCATCCACTGCTCCACATCACCTCTGAGTTCAATAAAGCTTTTCACAGAACTCCATGTGGTGCTCCTGAAGGATTCACCCTCCCAAAGGAGGAGGACTCTCCAGTCATCTACTGCCACTGTTAACTGATTTCGTAAATACAGCACCAGCAAACAGCCACTGAGCTGAGCAGAGTGGTGGCTGGCACATGCTGCAGCCAGCCCCCTTCCTGAAGAGACCTGGCCTTTGCCACCCTGAAGGCATTAATCCCTCGGGACTGCTTGCTGTTCAACCCCAGCCCTAGCAGCAAGACACAACTACAGACGAAATACGCTTCCATGTTCCCATGAAGAATAATGCTCTTCTTCTACAAGACTTAGGGTGCTCAGTGCCTGCACGGTGTCCACATACAAGAAATGGGCTTTCCTGTCATGGAAGGGTCATCAGACTGAGGAAAGGTCAGAAGCACATTCATGTCCAATAAATATGCAAGGGGCACGCAGATTCCAGCGTTCTCCTTCCAACTACCCAGAGTTTGCAAGCATACATAATCGCATGCCCACACACATTTATCATTGGGTCACAAATATTACTGTGGTGTATTACACCTCCATACATAAACATCTATTTGTTAGTTATCTGAGACCTATTTATTTAAAAAAAATGTGAATGCTCTCACACTAACTGCTACACAATTGCTAAACATTTTTCTCTTTTAGGACACTTCCATATTTGTTCCAAAACCACTGAATTCTGTAAATACATCATTATTATTTTCATTACCTTCAAATTTCAGCGAAAGAAAACATCAAAAGGGATTTTTTTTAATTATCTAAGCATTCATAGCTAGATACGTCCCATGTACTAGACTCATGAGGTTTGCATTATTAGATTGTGGTTGGAAAGAAGAGTACATTTATGGCACAATTTCAGTGAAACAGAGAGACAAAAATGGTCTTTTTCTTACAGTGATCTAAAAGTTGGAAAAATACCATCTGTTTTTGTTAAAAACAAGAAATATGGTATTCTTCCAACTTCATTTTGCATTAATTTATGAGACTCTAAAGATGGCTGCTTTTATAATTTACTCCAAATCAGCATCCACAAGATCAGTGCATCTCTACGTAAAGAAAATGGGCACTAATCCCTGCTTTAATATTCATAGCCTGTATGTTCCTGTGACACTAGTCATAGACAACATTTCTTTATCAAGTATTCAAGTTTTTGTTAAGTTAAACTTTCAGGAATCTTGGTAATGTTGATACAAAGTGTTGTTTATGTGCATTTACACAGATACACTCCACTGTCAACAAACATCACCGTGGCTTAAACCTTCCTGATTGGCAGTTATAGAAGATCACAGAATGATAACAGTTGGAAAAGACCACTGAGATCCCAAATGCCCACCATGCCCTCTAACTCACTTCCCTCAGTGCCACATCCACACGGTTCTTGAACACCTCCTGGGACAGTGACTCCATCACCCCCCTGGGCAGCCTGTGCCACTGCTTTTCCTGAGAAGAGACTATTCCCAATATCCAACCTGAACCTCTCCTAGAACAACTCAAGGCCGTTACCTCGCCCTATCACTGTTGCCTGGGAGAAGAGGCCAATTCCTACCTTGCCTCAATCTCCTTTCGGGGAGCTGGGGCATTTCAGATAACTAAGAATAAGCAGGAAAAAAAGGAGACAGAATTCCTACTCTGTCATCACTGTCACTACTGCCTTCAAATCATCAGGATCGAATGTATCCTAATGAATACCCCTGTTAATCCAGGCCTGAGCTCTACCAAGAATAGATTTTTGTATTCATATTTGGAATTCCTTGCACAGGCTTTAGTACAGCAGTCTCCTGCAGCTCCTCCTGTCAGCTCCCAGTAACTCACTCCCAAAAGACAACCACGAGGAAAGAGCGATGCTCAGATGTGATGAAGAATTAGAGCCCTCCTTCTTTTAATAAAAGAATAAATGGAAAAAGCTACCAAGAAGTACCATTAAAAAAAAAAAAAAACCTCTTTTTCTTCAACTTTATTCTCAGCTTGACCGGTGGTGGTGACGGCTGACAGCGGTGGTCTCAGAGCCGCCTCAGTACACAAAGCAGCTGCAGCTCCGAGCACCGTAAATCACTTGCAGACACCCAGATGGGCCCCAGCTGCACAGCGGGCTCACCCAGCAGCACACAAGGACAGGAACGCTCGGGAAGCAGCTTCAGTTTCGTCAGCAGAGACAGTTTGGGTGACGCCTGTGCCCCCAGCGCCGCGCTGGCTCCTGCTGCAGCCAGGAGAAAGCTGCTGAGCACAGACAAATCACAGAGATTAAAGAAAAAGTAGCTGAGCTGACGCGTGGGCTTTGTATATCATCACCTCTCAGAGTAAGATTCGATCCCGGCTCCTCAGCATCACGTGGTGGGTTAGCAACACGACTTGTTTTTTCCTCCCTTACAAAAAAAAAGAGATAATCCACAATGTATTTCTGAGAGGCGCAGCTTCAATTGATGCATGCACACACCCAGAAATACAAGGAAAAAAAAACACACATCTTGAAAGTATATGCAAGTCTTAAAAAAGTGTTTTTCACATTGCTTCACGTATCTCGCATGCAGAGAATGACTTCGTGTCACCACAGACCTACACTCGACCAATACACGTGCACAAATGGGAAACACATTATCAGAGAGCTCAGTGTCCTACACCACAGCTCAAACCACAGGGAATGGAGAACGGTCTTTCCTTGCCCTTCCAGAAGCCCCTGCTCCTCTCAATCACTGCAACAGGAAGGCAACACACCATGATTTGCAGGCAGCCCGAGGTCTGCAGCTGGTTTTCACGCTACTTAAATCAGAGCAAAACACAGACAGTTGTTTTTACTTGTGGTGTTTTGCAAACAGGCAGAACGCTTGCGTATCACCTGCCAGCCAAGGGCCGGGGAGCTGCAGGACAGCACAGCAGTACCTTCTGCATGCAGGGCATGACACAGGGATTTATCTCAACCAGGGATTTCAGTGAACAACTTTAAAGAAAACACCTCCTGCAGAGCCTACTGCACACTGTGCATCGGTATCCTAAGGAAAAAATAAAAACCAGATATAGCAAAACCCCAATGAAACAATAAGGTAAAGACACCTTCCAAGGGCTGCTCCAGTTTGTGCTCCTTGTTCCTAGAGAAACAGCCATGGTTGGTACCAACTGGCAAGAGCAAGCACAAGGCCAGCAATTTGGGATTCAAAAAGGATATTGTACTAGAGACAAAACCGGGAGTCAATGATTTGGAAGCTGAGCAAAGCCTCTGCTCTCCCAGCCTGAGCACAACAGTAGAGAGACAACCCCAGGTGAGCCGTACTTTACAAAAATGACTTGTTCTGTTTTCTGGATCAGCTTGCCTGCACCTGTTAGGGAGAAACCATCAGCTCGATATAATCAGAGAGATCTGGAGGGAGGGCATCTCCTCGAGGATCACCCATCACACCCTGGTCTGGAGGAGTTTTATGAAGCTGTAATAAACACAGTGCAAGCAAGAGAAGGCCAGAATGAGAGATCAAAAGGTTTACCCGGCATGCCTGGCTGTGGGAATGGAGCGCACAGCTGTGCATATGAAAGGGTTACACCCAAAAAATGAATATGACTGCCAAGCAGGGTGGAAAGAAATTATGTTTACAACTGCAAAGCCTCATGCTTCCATCATCAGGTGTTACAGAACAGGAATCCTGGCCTGCAAAAATTTCCAATTACCTCTGTTGGCTGTGTGTGCGCAAGTAGTTTCCTTTCTTATTATTTAGTTGGAAAGTTATTTTCTGTACTACTGTTTCCATGCAAACCAAGAGCTTTTTTTGAAAAACAAACCCACTCTGATGTCATGGGATGAGCCGTACACCAGTTTAGACAGGACCATAATGAAGGGAAAAAAAGAAATGTTTGCTCTGATTCAGGTCCAATTTTCCAGCTTTACCTAAAAAAAAGAAAATGTGATAATTCTGTCCTTAGAGAATTCATAGAATTGCTTGAAGTTGTATTATTAAAAATAAAATACAACAAAAAACCCAACATGTAAACGAATCATAGAATGTCTTGGGTTAGAAGGGACCTCAAGGATCATCAAGGATCACCCTGCTGCAGGCAGGGCTGCCAACCCCCACATTTAATACTAGAGTAGAAATGGCAAGTTGCCATTTGCTTTCCTTTCTTCCTGAGCAAATGCAAGTTCTGAAAATACCTGTATTATCTTAAAGAGCTGATCAACCTTGAAATAAGAATAAAAAAATTAAAAGGGAATACAGATCATAGAATCGTTAAGGTTGGAAAAGGCATCTAGGGTCATTTAGTCCTATCATCAACCCATCACCTCCAGATGCACATTGGTGATGTACATTGTACATATGTTGATGTACAGTGAGGAGCAACGAAGATGATGATCAGCAACTTACAGGGTGGTATCTCAAGGCTTGGGAAGCTCAGAATTGAGCCTCCAAAAGAAAGCATTTGATACTGTGCAGAAGAGTTAAAGAGAAGCAAAGAAAGGAGCCGCTGCAATGCGCTTTGAGCACATCACTGAAGAAGAGACAAGGACTTTGCCAACCCTGGAGGCCATTTGCCAGGAGGGAGCCCAAACTCTTCCTATTATGAGAAAAGGCTAAGCAAATCAGCAGCAACCAGCTGCATTGAAATACTACTACTAATAATACACCATTCTGCTTTCCTAGGATGGTTTGAAAGCTTGCTGTATTTTTATTGGACTTTCCAGTGATGTCAGCTTGAGGCAGGGCTTAGACAAGTAATTGCTGAAGGGCGAGTCTAAGAAGGGTGTAATTAGCAGAGGGAGTGTCTGATGTGGGAAAGTGGCATTCCAACCTGAGGGAGAGCCAGGGTCAGCCTGTCCTGGGCCCCTTTGTGCTTACAGGTATTGGAGGAGGAGAAACACCCCCGGCCCAGCACTGTGTGCTACTGCTGTGAAACACCACTGACCTCACTTATTCCTCACCAATTACTCAGACTGCAACAATTTCACATCAGACATCGTTTACTGTCACGGAGCTGAGAATGCAAGCATGGCTTAAGCCTCCCAGATACACAGCCCTCAAGTTATTGCATCAGGCAATGGTTGCAAAACAGACAACTGCTGACTTCAGGAAGGCTGCATGGGTGTAACTAAGAACAGGATTTGGCCATTAGCATTTGCATGGGTTTCACTGTAACTTACAAGAGGGATGCGGAAGAGTCCCCAGTTCCAAACAGCAGAGGAAGCACTTCCTTTGCAGCTGTCCATCTCCTATCTGCAGGAGTTATAAGTTCTCCCCTTGAGAAGGAGACTCCAATCCACCTACCCTTCTCTAAACAACTCCTTTACATTCACCTCTCCAAAACGCTGGCAGCTCCTGAACTGGGCTTGTGAGTACTCTGTTCTGGAAGTCACTTTGCAGTCCCAAACCATGCTACCAAGCCGTTTGTTTCACTCAGACTGTGGGTCTTACTATTGGCAAAGGCTGGAAGCACTCTGTAGCTTCTTTCAAATACACCAATACAGTATCATTATCTCTGACCCAACTGCCAAAAATTGTATGAATAAAGACTTCTGGGGGCATCACAGACCCACCCAAAGCACAGGTAGCTTAATCACCATGCCTTGTGCAGCCAGACCCTGTAGCTTGGGAGTTACTGTGTGATGGTACAATCATTAAGGCTGGAAAAGCTCACCTAGTCAAAACCACCACCCCATCCCCACCATGCCCACTAACCATGTCCCTCAGTGCCACATCCACACATTTTCTAACACCTGCAGGGATGTTGACTTCACCACCTCCCTGGGCAGCCCGTTCCAGTGTCTCACCGCTCTTTCTGAGAATGAATTTTTCCTAAAATCCAACCCAAACCTCTGCTGAGATGCAAGGCTAAAGCTACCCTGGGAGTAGTGTATCAAGCTGCCCAAGCACACCTCTGGTGGACTCCATTACATCAGCAAACAATTGCTCCCTGTGCTGCTATGTTAAAACCACTCCTAAGAAGCTTGTTTTCATGTGCTTGTTATTAGCTTCCTTCCCTCTGAAATCTTTTCATCTTTTGCCTGTGCTGCCCCTTACGTACAAAGCAAGATACCAGAAGACATCACCATTTTGAGGCTTTTGCAAGAGCTGCCACACTGGTCAGGGAACTTGTATCTCTTCACTGTCCTGACTGACATAACTATGAGACAGCAAAAAGCAGCAGCAAGGAGGCTGGCTCAAGTCTGAACGTGCCCTTATCGTGCATTTTTACCCAAGACACACGTGGCTGATAGCACAGAGCATGCTGACAGCTCTACATAAACTGCACTTTGCGTTGAAGCATCCCACTTCTGCCAGATTATTTCCTCTCTCACTTGTCCTCTTTCCCTTCCACACAAGCCATGTGATAGTTTCTCCTGGCTGCCCACAACTCAGAACTGCCAATAGCAGGTTACTTGCAAGCCTCAATGAAATATGTTTTCTTTTCACTTAAGCCTCACCACCAAACTCATTTCATTACTCTCAGTTCCCATCTCTAATACCTCCAGCATCTCAAAGGAAGAGAACAGCGCACCACCCAGGCTTACCATCAATAAAATGGACTCATTAAACATGCTTCAAAGCAAACAGCACAGGTATTGTTGATCCAATACAAACAGGAATCCTTTAATTCTGCACAATGCAATACACAGGCAGCCACAGGGGACTCCGTCTCTTTTACAGGGAGTCCATCAATTATACGGGTTGGTCACAGAAAGCTGACATTTCATTTTTCTTTAAGTGGAAATCACTTAGCAGGAGCGTCTTTGGGCACTGCTACCGGTTTCCCCAAATGAAGATGATGAGAGGGAGTTCCTGGCTCACCGGTGGGAGGGGAAATAAGCTCATACAACATGTCTGACAAGGGCTTGCTAATCATAGAATCACTAAGGTTGGAAAAGACCTCTAAGATCATCTAGGTCAACTGCCTACCTACCACCAGTATTTCCCCACTAAACCATGTTCCACAGTACAACGACATCTTAGGAAAGCTTTAAATTCATCTAAATATTCAGAAAGCCATGAATGAAGTCAAATTCAACTTGGTTTGTGACTCTCTACAGTAACAAATTTTGCCCTTTAACGAAATAAAGTAGCTCCATTGCAGAGTAGAGTTTGGTTGACTGAGGTAGAAAAAAAACTGGCTTTTCTCTACGATTATCTCACAGATTATATGCCTCATCTGTGATGTATATAATGCTGAAGTGTATCTTAATGCAAGAGTTTTAAAGAGAACATTATAAATAGGGTACTAATTTTCTCTTCCACTAATATTAACATAATAGAACATCAGAAGTGTGACATCCTCAAGAAACACGTCCCTCACCCCTGCTCAGATAGGAATTCTTCAGCTCTGTTTAACCCTCCCATCTCTCAGCTCCCATCAGTTGCACCAGGAGTCAAGCTTTTCACGGGATTAAGCCCTTGGTTTGCTCCCTACCAATCCTCAACAATGAATAGCACCCTGGGTTGCACTGATCAATCAAGGAAGGGCCAATAAGGAAGGACAACTTGCAGACAGATTAATGACAGCATCCAGAACAAGGGATGATACAGAAGATGCTGAAGAATCACTACATGACAGCTCCTGCCCTTCAACTGTTCTTTCTCTTGCTAGTTTTGCTCTTCCAGACTTGCTCCATCATTTGAGTTGTCACCACCTCCAAAGAACCACTGTTCTTTATATTCTCCTCTATTACAGCAAAACAAGTTATACCAACAGTGTTTCCACGCATTATGATTTTGCCTCCTTACATTCCCTCAAGGGCCCAAATATGTGATAGACCTGAGGCCTACCATCCATAGTAGTAGCTCTGAAGTCCACACTGAGGCTAATTTATAGCCCAAAGAGACTTAACACACTGCAAGGCATGCAAACTCATACTATGCAAGCTCATGCACATCAGAGGACTACAGAACGAGAAAGCTGGTGAGGACAGAGGACAAAAACTTCTCAGGTTTCTATTCTAACCAGTAGCAAAAGAGCAGCAAGAGCAATGTCTTATCCTAAGCACACAAATAAGAATGAATTGAACAGAGACAGTCAACCCCTGTGCTATGCATTTTTAGTTACCATCCACCTTCATCTACTCCAGCCAACTTGCAGCTCTGCAAGATCTGCATATCCCAAAAAATTCAGCAGTAGCACGCACACCAAAACTGGAATGCTTGGTACCTCAGAGGAAACATTACTCAAAAAAAACTTTACGTACCTGACCTCATCTCAACACTTCATCTTCAGACCTAGTGAGAAGCCTGCTTATCCAGCCTTCCCTCTCCAAACCTTGACTCCAACCTGCTTTGACTATTTATAGGCTAAAAGTTATATTGGCAAGGTTGCTGGAACTCATATACCTCACAGACAAAGAATTACATAGTGAAGAATCCATAAAGAAATCTTTTCAAACTTGCTGTCAAGATCTCAAGCCAAAGTGCTGGTAATGGCCTGCAACATCCCTCTGCCTCAGGCACCATGCTCATGTCAAGCTGCAAGAGCCAGAGGTCAGGTTAGTTAAAGGGAGGTGAAAAGCAAGGCTTAAGAGAAGGAATGTCAAGTAAACTCTTTGGCTTCAAGTGTCCTCCAGAAGCTAGCCACAGGCCAAAATTCCTGTTCTCCATCCCCATCGCTCCCTTAACCCAGCATTTATAATAAAGAGAAGGGTCACGGCTCATCTGTCATCCTGCTGTGCAGCAGCCCAATGTAACTAGATATCTTAAAACAAAACAATTTAAAAGGCCACCAATGCAAAACTAAAATACACAACAAAAATCAGACACCAAGCAACATCACCAGTAGCCGCTCCTGCTCAAAAATCCCAAGCTCATGGCCTCTGAGAGCTTTGAAGCAGACACAGATCTCCAGGCTAGGTTAGAGAGCATCTTAAATCCAGCGCTGTAGGCTAGGTCTAATGTTCACATTCTTTCTTAGGAGAGCTTACAGGTCCACAGTCTGCAGAGATCAGAGGCGGGTTGTTGCATGCCATGAAGAAAGGCCAAGTTTGTCCTTATTTCTGCCCTTTGAAAATAAACAATCATAGGGGAAAAAAATAACAGCTGTCAAACTGTGCTTACAGCTAGTTCTTATGGGAAAGCAGTTACTGCCTATTGCATTAAGCAAGATTGTAGTTTATGCCCACAAGTTTGAACAGCTGCAGAGTGGTATCCTTAGGATGTTTTAGATTGTCACCACTGGTCTTCAAACACACAGGAAAATGTCTCCTTGGTGTTTGTCATGTGCTGCCTGCAGTCTCATCCTAAATCCATCATTAACACCAGCTGGAGCTCTGCCCAGAACAAATTATGACCCTATCACCTTTGAGAGCATAACACTTTGCCCAGGAACTACAAACTCAGGAGAACTAAAAGGCTTAGGTGCCACAAACAGATCCATCAAAGTTTACATCATTAGCCCTGTTCATACACTAACTCGTTGTCAGCAGACCTTCCACCAGCCTGAGCAACTTACTTCTCCCTCTAGAGGATATGAAAATAAGCGCAAGGAAAATAAGATCACATCAAGGCCAGGAAAACCATGAGACACTAAGGTAGAGCTCAGTGGTACTGCTTCCGAAGTCTATCAGTGTTGTAGAAGGACCAAAAGTACATCTGTACAAATAGCAAGTTACAGATTTATTTATTTATTTTTTACAGCAATGCCATAGGAACTCGGAAATGAGTTCTCATTCAGCTTACTGTATTTAAATTATCTGTGGTGCTCTTTACCGAAGAACATTTTAAATTTCATTAAAAGTGATAAAACTATTTCTGAGCACCTTCTCACTCACTGAGCACCCAAATGCTTTCCCTGTAATGAAATGGAGACAGGCAATTCCATGTAAACAGATGGGAGACCACTATACACTTCCCAACCCCTGTGGTCTCTCACCATTCTGCAAGCATCCCCAGGGGGCATCCTACAGGTTCAAGGATATGCCGTGAAGAAGCACTTGACATGTTCTGCATTGGTGCCTCACGTTTACAACATCCCGTTTCTAAATAAAGTAATGGAATGTTCATGGAATCCCCTTCCCACCTCTGCAGCCATACATCAGTAGCATCCCAATTGGCCACGAACAAAAGCGGCAGGGCACACTCATCCTCAGAAAACAGCAGCCTCACTTCTTTTATATCTTGAGGGACCATCGCTGCGACTCTTGTCTGAGCACACATGCCAAAAACAAGCACGAGCCTGAGCTATAGAGGCCTGCCACAGCTAGTTTTGTATTGTTTAATCAAAATATTTCAGCACAGAAATGAAATGAAAACCCTCTAAGCAGCCGCTCTTAACATGCAAAGCTGGTTCGACTGGCCTCACCATGGGGAAACTAAATCCACAACCTCCACCTCCCAGTCCTCCTGTCGCTATGTACCGTAACACCTACAGCATGGGAGAAGCAACAAATCAATATCAGACTAAAGGACTGGTGAAGTCCTCAGAACTTAGATGCAGTTTGATGACAACAGCTCAGAAGGCAAACTGGCATTTTAGGAAGATGGACAGAGTGGGGAAAAAAAGTGAAGAAAACTCAGACACCTTACAGATCAACTTTTATGGAACAGAAGACACCTGCTGAGAGTACTTCCTTCTTACTCCTCCCCTTCCCACTGAGGCTCAGTGACTGGCAGTTGAGACTGCTCTGGAATGTCCTACGATAGGACTAATTGCTTTTTTATGCTTTTGTCTTTGATAGCACAGTTGTGCTATTTACAGTTGCTCCACTGTATATCCAGCATAAGCCTTCAAATCTCACTAAATCTTTTGGCTGTGAATTCCAAGAAATGCAGCTCTCCAAGTATCTGACTCTTATCTGAGAATCTGACCCCTTCCACATGTTCAGTCTGTCTAAAAATACAAAGTTAAAAACGCTAACAGCACCTCAGATTAAAGAGCTGACTTTCAACCTCTGCTTACCTGCACTGCTGTGGGCTGTCCCATGAAAAGTACTTCTACCTGCTTCAAACCAACCTTCCACCAGGCTGTTTCCTTAACTACCATTGCAGGGTTTGGTGAACAACACTTCAGCATTAACTTTCTTTGCTGTTTCCATAATTCCTTAAAGCCTCTCATCTTGCTTTTTCACTTTCTCCTATGCAAAGAGAGGAGCCTCAGCTCTCACCTTGGCTGCACTCCTCCCTGTACCAACACCACAGGGCTGAGCCACCAGTCTTGGGATGACCATGGGTGATGCTACCACAACCTCCTCACGTGGCAGCTGATGTCACACGCAACACCAGACCAGGGGACAGAAGCATATCTTGTGGGTTCATGTTCTGAGCAGAACTAAAGACCAGCCTTAGGATTTGGTCAGACACAATGCTGTTTGCATCTTCTTCACTGTACTTCCCCCAAACAAGGCTTTAATCCTCCCTTAAATTACCCTACCTGATTCTCCAATTGAACATTTTACATACAGGTGTTTTGATTTCATAGGTGGTACTTCAGATAGTCTTTATATTTTAGCCAGAAAAAGAGTGCTAAAGCAGTTCACAGTTAGCCATGCTGTTTCTTTTGCAGCTGTAAAAACTCATACCAATTGCCTGACAGAACTGGGTTCCCATCCATTTCTGGAGAATGCAGATAACAAAACACGCATACTTCGACAAACATGTCAGACAATATATCGTTCTGCTTACAGAAACATTCCCAAAGCCACGGTGACAAAGCAGCTCGAGTTCAAGTCATGACAGCAGTGCAGATGTTTTCATTCAGAAGGGGAAAAGAAACTCATCTGGATGCTACATTTTGACACTCGAATACCCTGTGAGCAATAGAATGAAGGAGAAGCAGATCTGCGGTCAACAGAAAGGAATTCTCACCGCCTAAGGGATAGTTATCACATCAGCCTCAGCACTGCTGTAACCCATCTCAGCCATCTGCAGCAGCCACAGCCCACCAGTTACCCCATGGCCAACCTCTACACAGTTTGTTCACTCGTGTTGCTCCACAGGGGTGTTACACTTCCCACAGCCCACAGGAGATCCCAGAGCCCTATCAGTAACTTCCATAAGAGAAGAGAAGAAAAAAGAGGAAGCATAAAGCAGCAGCATTACCTTGAGCTGCTTGCGACCCAGTTCTTATAGGAGGTACTGTCATTCCTACCCTAACAATACTCCACCTGCAAAGATAACAGTGACAGGGTATGCAATAAGCATGTTGCTATGGCAAATGCAAAGCAAGTAGGCTTCTTCAGATCCTATTATTCAGGAAAAAACACCCTACCTCATCATACGCTGATGTCCATACAACATAGCTTTCAAGTTCAAAGCAGCATAGGATATTCAGTTTTTTCTTTAGTACAGGACACAAACAAATGCCAGTCCTTCTCGTCTGCTCCACCTACCACTAGACTGATATCTTTACGTAGTTGAGTGTCCCTGATGTATCTTTAATGGCCTATTTCCTGCTATGGGGTTCACCAGAAAGGAGGCTCACCTCATGGCCCTTGCCCAAAATGCTTCTGGCCCACTCGGTGCCTGTAGACTGCCTCACTTCTCCACACTTCAAGCCTGCAGTAACCAGGGCACATGAACTGCTCTCACAGCCCACCTCAACAAATGCTTACCCAGCTGCAAGTTATCCTCAGGTCACCTGCACTTGCAAAACACAGGCTCTCCTGGCATGCTCCTCCACAGATGCTTTGCAAATACCTAGGCTACATACCTAGAGAAAAGCACCTGAGGCAGAAAGTCAGCTTTGCATAGCCTTCTCAGGTAGTCCTGTGGCACACAGCTGCAAGCAATGCTCCTAAAAAGCTGATTCAGGCCCACCTTCACACTACAGGATGGCTAGAGCTGGGCAAACTTGATCAGGCTGTGCAACACAGCCTGGAGGGGAGACAAGGCTATGTGAGCTGGCACAGTAGTTCTTGCCTCAAGCTCTGATCACAGCAGCCTCCATTTTCTGAAGTGCTTCCTCAGGTAAGGAAGGCAAAAGCCCCCAGTGGCACACGTGCTCTGGGTCAGTAGCTTCCAAGCCCAACACCAAGATCCAGTATTTACCTTCATCTTAAGAGCACACAGTTCCCAAAGACAATGGGGCTGTCTGCATCTGGCAACCCCAGGCTCACAGCCAGCCACAAACCAGTTTTCTAGCAGAGAAGCCCACTGGTGGCCTTCTTGAACTTAGAGCATGCAGAGTTTGTCAGAGATTCACTCAGGCTTGGCCCATTTTGCAAAACACACTGAGGTTTGCCAGGTGCACAACTCCTGGCTAGAGGAAAGCAATAGAAGGGACACAACTCCCTGCCAACACCTCCAGTTTCCCCCCCCCCCCACTTCCCAGTGCATCGCTTTCATGAAATGTGGATGTTATCACTGATACACCAAAGAGTTGTTAGTTTGTGAGCAGAGAAGAGTGACTGATACAATGTGATTCAATGGCAAATTTCACAAGACCTTTTGCATTCGAGATGACAACCACCAACCATATTAATTGCAGGTATCACAAAAGCCAACTTACCTGATAGTTACTGTGCAAATTCCCATGATGGCAAGCAAAAACAAAATATGTCCATGCAGCTAGTAGGACTAATTTTACCATCAACAGTAAGTACTCATCTCAGGACATAGGCCTTATACCCCTCCCTTCCTTCACTACTAAGTCACCTTTCTTGTGTCGATGCGGTGTTTTCCAAACTGCATGTGTTTTTCCACAGTCTCCCAAAAAACATCCCTACTTGCTGAGGCAAAACCAGTCTTGCTTCCCGTGTTCCAGCAATCCCATCTTCACTTACATGAGCGCTGTACATAACAGTTTGTCAGTCCCTGTGGGGAGAGGGAGAAAAGGAGGGAGGTGTCTGGAAGCACTGACCATAATTCTAACCAAAGGAACATAAGGAGTTACAGAGGTCAAGCTGAGGAGTGCAACCAGACCACATTTCTTTGAGGAAACGTGCTCCTTAGTGTAGCAACCATGTGTACAATTGGCCAATATCTCAGTCTTTGCCTGTGACCATCCCGCAATCTCTTATGGGTGCGGAAAGGGAAGAACAGAGAAGGAAGCTTCATCCTGCCTCTGGCCAACCCATCAATGCTTGATGCCTGCTGATGGATAACAGCCTTCTTCTATCATCAAACAATGTGCGTCCCGTAAGCGTAATCCCCAGGGCATCAACTCCACCCCTAAAATGGCAAAACAAGAACAACAAAAAAAAGATTTTTTAATGAACTCAGAGCCCTGGTCTGTGCTGGCACAGGGAGTCCTGAAACTGTTGACAGCAGGAAAAGTTGACTGATGAACAAGGACAACACCTTTCCCAAGGCTTCTGTCAGCCTCAGTGGCCCAAGTAGCTGCCAAGAGAAGAAGTTTTGAATATGGCACCTTTGCTCCAACAAAAAGGACTCTTCAGACTCTGACAGCTCCCCCCTATATATACCTTAGCACATGGACAGGTAATACTGAGGCACGCCACAAACAGCTCCCACTAGTTTTTCCACCCTGAATTTGAACAAATGCGATCTTGATGTCACATATTCATTGGGTCAGCCTACAAAAAAGTAATGTGTCCCCTACTTCCCTTCAGAGCAACACTGCCCCGTGCTAGGGTCAAAACATACACACACACACACACAGTGCCTGTCTGGTTGCTTCAAAAGGGAACAGCGCAGTGAAAAAAGTTGCCTCCCAAATCATGAAACTCAGCTTTTGGCAAGATAACATCAAAAGGTGATGAAAGCACAGAGAGGCAGCAAGGTTACCTGCAGACAGCTGCAACAGCCTGCAGAGGACAGCTAGTTTAAGTTGCTGCCTCCACAGTACAGAAGCACAGGCCTTTACTTGAAGTAGTTTTTCCATCTTCGTTGTTCCCCCCTCCTCCAAGAATCTGTTTGCATCAAATCAACGCTCTGGCAGCACACATGCAATGTAAGGCAAGAGAGGAAGAAGCTACAAACAAATCAGTGCCAGTTTAACAATAAGCTGAATCTGCACGTGAAAAGGATTTTAAAAGCTCAAATGCATTAAATTTGTTCCTTCCTGTTGCTAAAGCCACAGAATAAACTCTGTTCAAATAATCACACCACATTGCCACTGAGACCACCCTCACAGTTAGTACTGTATGTAAGTGAACAATTTTTAATTACAAAAGAAGGTGACTCATTAACCAGAAATGAATCAGTCCATTTCCCAAGTCAAAGTTGATCTTATTTGCCCTTCTTCATTTTTGCAGTCTTCTCTCTCCGCTTCTTCACATGCTTTGGGACTTTGGTTTTTCTCTTTTCTCTTTGGGCTTCTTTAACCATCTTTTTCCTCTCCTATGAAGAACCAAAACACCATTCAATCAACCAGAAGGAATAGGAGGTTGTGAACAGGCCTATCAATCTCTAAGTTAATTAATACATCGCATCAAAAATGCAGGTTTAATAAAAATAACTCTGGGAGTGGTGAAAGGAAAGGAAAAAGGAAGTATAATGTGGGGGTGAAATTGCACACTGGTAATGACAGTACAAAATTCAAACTAGTTAAAGCCTGACTTTCATGCAACCTTTGAAGAAAAGCAACAAGAGGCACTCAATTCTTGCTATTTATAGAAAAGATTCTAATAGAAAGCCTGATCCAAGTTTTCTAGGACTACAGTAGGATGTGCTTCTACTCAAATAAAAATACTGATCTAGTAACTTCTGGTAACTCAGAGCAATCCAATCATCAGAGTTGTCTAGAAAGGGTGCTACATGACTGCAAAACACTGGAATTCCTGCTAGACACTAAAGACTTATCCATAAGGCTGAGAAGTGACCAAGGCCTCCCTGCTTCAGATCTGAAAGGTAGCAGCTTTAGATTGGTACAAAAAGCATATAAAGGGGCACTGCCATTTTATTTCACGGATTTGAAGCCCACAGTCTTTCCTAAGGGAGAAAAAAATATATATAAACAGACCCACAAATCTAACAAACAAGCCCCACATCTCTAATATCTTCACCCTAAAAAGTTTTATCTTTCTTTTGCACAGCACCTAAAAAGCTCACAAGGCTCTCAACCACAGGGGATACTCCACAGAACAGCATCACAAGAACTAGGATATTTGTTCTGCAGTATGGAAAACAAAACCTGAAAAACATGTTATTTCCTTTGCACACCTGCTTTCAGTCTTCTCCCTGCAGCAATGCTTGTCAGTCTGTACCAACAGTATGACAAAAGCCACTGCAGTACAAACACTGTCACCAAGTCTCCAGCTGCACAAATCAGATGGTCTCAGTTTCCTGAACAACGGGTGGTTCACCAGTAGCCACGTCCACCAACCTGCACACCAAAGCCTGGAAGGTTAGCCAGAGGGACTGAAGATCCTCCCAGGTTTCACTAAGCTCTGCTTTGCATAGCCCTAAAGCTCTCTGCAGAGATCTCTCTTCTAGCTTTGTTTAGGCTACAGAATGCTATGGTATAATGTTCCTCTTGACAAAAACATCATTAATAAAGCATCCATAATGAAATTTTCTTTCTCTGCTCTTGCTCTTCAGAGGAGAAAGCTCACAGCTTGTTTCAGACTACAAGTAGGACAAACGAGGTGTGGATTTTTCCTGTCATGTGTCCAGATGTAGGAAAAAATGTACAATTTCTTGACAACTGACCTTTTTATCAATAGTAACTGCAGGAGGAAGATCTTTGGGATGCCGAGATTCTTTACAGCTTGAATCAGAGTCCTCTGAGCTGCCACCATCATCATCAGAGCTTGCTTCTGACTCATCTGTCTTCTTTTCTAGAAGTGCAGGAATCTGCAAGATGTATCAAGAGGGAGTTTATCTCAAACCCAAACTCCATAGCCTAAGAGTAAAATATATTTTTTAATACATATGTCTATATGTCTATAATCTTCTACAAAGATTATAGCAACCTTGAGCAAACTCATGTCATTTCCTCTATTACTACAGCTATCACTGAGTCTCAAGAAGAGTCAAAAAGTGGTGAATTCAAACTAAGAATAGGATATCTAAAATATACTACACAGGAACTTCAAGGTTAGGGCTCACAGCACAGATGGATTGGCACTCCCAAACTGATTTCCGTAAGTTATACAGTGATTTGCTAACACAGATGAAAGCCAATTTTTAATTACAGTTGGATCACACCAAAATCTACCTTGGGGCCACTGTACGTAGGCTTTAGCACAAACACAAGCATCTACTCTGCAAAATACACTCTTAAACAACACTAGAAACTGTGCCACAGCCTGATCCCTTCCCTGATTTATGCTTCCATTTAGTCTACACCACTGCCACATAATGGGCAGAAACAGTTGCTCCATAGACAAAAGTCTTGTTCCATGGTCACAGCTGCAAGATGAGGCATTCTCTGTATTTCTTTAAGTATTTTTATTAAAATGGCTAAAATGAAGGATTTCAAAGAGGCCCTCTCACCTTCTGAACACCAGACAAATCCTTCTTCAATCCTGTCACAGTCTGGTAGAGAATCTACATGTAGAGACACAGGGAGAAAATTATTTTACTGAAATGCAAACGTTACGTCTCTCTACCCAAGGAAAATGAGTGTCTCAAAAAGAGATAGCAATTAGTACTAACCAGAGAATTAGAAGTACGACACTAGATTCAGTACTCTAAACCACACACACACTCACATTATCTTGCTGAACACACAATGCCAAATCCTCTTCTTTCAATTTCATCATTATATCCACATCTCTCTCATAGTTTTTAACTTCAGTCAAAGTTCGAGGTATGTAAGCCTTCTTAAACACCTAGGAAAGCAAGGGGAAAACAGATTTAGTGATTTACAGTTTCATGAGGTTCTTCCATACTAACTAAGCATTACTAAAGGAACAGTCACAAGGGACTGCAAAGCTCAGAGAAGCTCAGAACAAACACAGTCACCCACCACCATTTGAATTGCAGGTTATTACTATTTATTTTGCTGGAACAGATTCTTCACATGCAATCTCCTATGCACCATTGCAGCTCATCATTAATAAGGTCCCTATGTTAGTATCATTACTAGCAGCCGTGTAGGAACTTCTCAATCCTTCCAACTTCCTCTCAACCAATTTGAGTTTCATATTCTAAGAATTTTCCCCGATGTTTTTACTGTTATGTTTGCAAAGCTCTCAGGAGGCAACTCCATTAAAACATACTGATACAACTTAATGTCTTTATGTAACAATTTCTGCTTCAACATACACTCCAACTCAGAAAGGTTTTTACAGTACTATACTGGTGCAGGAACCTAACTGCAGCATCAACAACACACTTAAAATTTGTCAGGTGATAGTTTTCAGAGCATCCTGCAGCAAGCTTAAATCACTACCAGATCAGACTACTAGATCAGAAGCATTTTACTTTTCCATAGTATCAGTTCAATCCTACAACAAATTAAGCACACTTAACTACTAGACTAAGTGTTGTGCAGACAGCACAGACCCTGTCTTCAAAGAGCGTGGTCTAAATCATCTGTTCCTCTCTGAGAAGTGGTACAAGCTAGTTTAACTCTCTCACAGGACTCTTCTCTAAACTGAACTCTGAGAGGGAACTTGAACTTTGCTATTAACCATCTTTTACAGGACAGTAAATTCACACATGCAAAGGGATAAACTGTTTGCTAAAAAGCACTTACAATAAAAAACTAACATCTGACCCTCTAATTCAAAAGGAATTGTATGCTCAAGATCTCTCTGAAAATGAAAATCTTTAACTGGCCAAGCTTGAGCCAGAAGCAGTCAATAAAACCTACAGAGCTCCACAGAACGTCTTTGGTATATCAAGCAACATAGACTCCAAGGTTAAATGCTGAGTGAACTAGAACAAAGAGGTTCTTGGTGATACAAGCTCTGCCCAACACTAAGGTGTTGTTTTATTTGTGAGTGGTGTGATTTTCTGGTTTTTAAACTCTTCTCAGATGGACAGGTAAGATTAAAAAAAAAATTAAGATTGTTTCATCTTTACATCACCTTTTCCTAGAACATTAGCAGTTTCCAAAAATACCAGCAGAAAAGACTTAAGATAGCTCCTGCTATATGTAAAAGCAAGGGAGGGAAATAGTACATGGAAGAACTGAAGTAGACTGGGAACAATGGCAGGCAGGCAATTTGGTCACTGCATGCATCTGACTATGATGTGAATTCTCCTGGTCTGTATCACCAGTCCGAAAACACTGACACAATCAGATTCCCACTTAGTTGGGTTTTACTTGTTTTTAACTAAACTTGAAGTGGAAGATACATCAAGGGACCTAGCTACAAGCAAACATACCAGTTTAGGTAACTGAGCCTTTTAGCACCTGATCAATGTCACTTAAGCTCAATCCTTCATATCTCAACTAGTTCAGGACATATCAGTATCACAGTGTTTTGTTTATCAACGGTGCATTTTGGCAAATAAAACAGAACAGTTTTCATTGTTCAGAAGAGGACAGACTAATTTTCATCTCATAGCAGGAACAAAAATCCTCACTTCCTCATCCACTTTATCTTGACTGGATCTCTCCTCCTCTGTTCTTTTTGATGCTATTTCCATTGCCTAAAGAAATACAAAACAATACAGTTATCACTCTTCAGAATCACATCGTTTAATCCAACTAACCATTCCCATCTGTATGTATTTCTCTCTGCGCTTCGGTCTCACTCACAAAACTTCCCCATAGCAATGCCTTGAGCGACACCTAATGGTAACCAACGTTTCTGCAAGTACACGTAGAGCTGCAGATCTGCTTCATTAATTAGAGGGTATCAAGCTTGCAGCTCACTCTAAACCAAACTGTAGTAATGCTAGACTTGCTACAAGAGAAAACAGGAGGGAGAACACAGTGAGCAGTGCTTTGTCCTAGAATATGCTCTTCTCACTATTGGGCACTCACTATTGAGTGAGTCAGAGGAGCACAAGTAAAAGGAAATGATACAGCACAACTCTACTTCACTCAGCCTCCAGTATGAGGGAAAGAACACATCTGGTAATTCCAATGCCATAGTGGTATTTGGATCACCATATTTGGCTGGTCTGTGGGGTTTGTTTGTTCTTAATTTTCCTTCCTCTTTTTTTAAAGAAACATTTAACAGGAGCGGAGGATTGACTACCACATATAAAATGCATGGGTACTGCGAGCAGCACCGAGCAAGTTTACCTCTTCCTAGAATGAGGATTTCCCATCAGTCACTATATTCGGCTAGTAAGACTGCTCTGGAGTAGAATCATAGAATGGCCTGGGTTGAAAAGGACCACAAAGATCATCCAGTTTCAACCCCCCTGCTATGTGCAGGGTCACCAACCAGCAGCCCAGGCTGCCCAGAGCCACATCCAGCCTGGCCTTGAATGCCTCCAGGGATGGGGCATCCACAGCCTCCTTGGGCAACCTGTTCCAGTGCTTCACCACCCTGTGTGTGAAAACTTCCTCCTAGTATCTAACCTAAACCTCCCCTGTCTCATTTAAAACCACCCCCCCTCCCCCGTCATTCCCTTTCCCACTCAGCCCACCCTATGTTCATCTGCAGAACATCCAGCATCTCATTTACCAGCCAACTTCAACAGCAGGATATAGACTAACAAAATGAAGGGGTTTGAACTAGTTCTGAGTTTATTGTTCAAGTCTACCTATGTGAGCAACCATGCCGTGTGGTCTTACCTTTGATAGATAGTCATCAATGTTCTCACTTGTGATAGAAGGATCAGTAATAAACTCAAACAGTTCCCTCACAGTCATCACTGCAACATTGTGCTTCTGGAAAAAGCCTATCAGAAATCAAGGGCAGAGAAAAAACTGTAAGTGTTGTGCAATATATGCAGCAGTGATAGTTACAACAGCATAACAGCATAATTTTCCCTAAGTGATCAATGCTGAAATAATCAAAGTGAGTAACTACAAAGTCAAATCAACTTCAGCAGGAGCCATGCTGAATGGAGTAAGGGATGAGGAGAAAGAAGTAAACAATTTGAGATAAATATAAGTATTTGCAGAGGCTGAGATGAAAAATTTATTTAAAATAAGGAATGCAGTCCTCAAACTTCTGTCAAAGAGTATGGGAAATACCCACTGAAACAGTACAGCCTGCTTATAACCCACCTGAATGGAACACACTAACATACCAGAATTTTTCTCAGTTACCATACTCAGAATTGCTTTCTTGAGTCAAGCATAAATGATTTTGGAGGTTTTGCTTTAGTACTGAAAAACAGCAGTGAAACACACTAAGGTCTGCTTAATAATTGCTTCCTACTAACGATCTTGGAAGATATCTCCCCCATGAGAAATTAATCATAGAACAAACAACAACAAAAATTTAGTTTGGTGGCAGCTCTCCGTGCTCATGGAACCACAAGTCTTAGCAATGCCCACAGCTAGAAGGTGTCTTTTACAGCCTCTTAGGAGAACTGTACAGAGAAAGCTGCAGTGGCAGAAAAAAAAAGAAAAACAACCAATAACACTGCAAGTCACTGTGACAGTGGCATTTAGAGAAAACAAGCCAAAAAAGCATTAAAAAAAAGAGCAAGGGTGCAAATATCTGAGTCAGATGGGAGCAATAGAGAGGGCAAAGAAGAAAGGAGGAGAAAGGAACAATTAGCATACTGAGTATTGACAAATACACAATCTCTTCAGACTTTCAAATGTCTCTGTACAATTGGAAAAACCATAGTAAAGAAAAGGGGAGGGGAAACCAGCCTGCTGTGACAGATTTCACATTCTTGGGCAGACTACCAGAACATCTTTATCTCTTGCATAACATAAGTACACTCCCATGAAGTTAACATTTTCAGCCAAAAATACCATAAAGGTATCCTGTTAATCAAAGTACTACAAGTCTATGACCTCTAATAAATTACTTTATGCCTTTACCTTCTAAGCTGACCTGACAAATAAGTGAAAGGAACTTTGTGACATAACTCTTGCCAATTGAGGAACTACAACTCTGACCACTTTCTCTTGTAAATCTGAGATGCAGATGATTTCTAGCAAAATAGGCCACACTGTCTGCTGAACTTGGCATAGAAGCACCTATGAACAATTATGAACAACTCATAAGAACCTAGGAAGGAGAGCAGGCAGCTTCTACAGCCAGAGTTATATATAACTCAAAGAATGTAAGAAAGAATACAGTTCACCTTCTTAAAAACAAAGACACGCACAAAGAAAACACTGACAAAATCATCTGTCAAAACAAGCACATAAGTGCAGCCTGCTCACCATTAACATTGGCACAATCCTTTCGCAGAAACTCCAATGCATGTGGGTGGTCATGCTCCACTGCCTGAGACACATCAATGATGTACACATCCCCACTGTGGTACCTGTGGATAAACATGCAGGGCTGCACTGAATCCAACACTCTTGCATGGGTGATTACTGAGGGACAGGGAACAAAGCGTGTTTCAATCTTATGAACCAGCAAACAACGTATTTCTCAAGAATGCATCTCACATACTAGAGCCAGAGTGGTGTGGGGTTGGGTTAAAAGCTACATAATTGATAAACTGATAAACAGTCACAAAAAGGACTCCACCCTCCCTCACAGGCAGGTTAGAACTCCCTAAATTTATGCAAAGAGATTGCCAACACATACATTTCAGATGTCACAATTCAAAGTTTAAAAACATACAGCATATTGAATTCACTGAGATCTGCATGAACAAGTCTGGCATCTTGGTACATTCTTCTCATGTACTGGATGATTTGCAGGTACAGCTCCCGGACTTTTGAGTCAGATAACTGAGCATTCTTCAGCAGAGGAGCAGGCCTTAAAATTGCAACAGAAATAATAGAAAGTGAGTACTTTTCTTTTTCTTCTTCTTCATACCAGATATAAATGTCAATTGCTGTACCTGATCCTTTCACTCCCTATGTCAAGCAAATTAGCACGAAAGGCAGCAAAGCTTGATACATGCTTGCCAAAGGTATTGTAGCTCTGCTTCCAACATGAGCTAAGAAGTCACAGGCTGCACTACCTTCATGTTTGCACTACAAAATGATAATCTATCTTCAGATGAAATTAGGAATCCTCTCTAGCCCTCATTCTCTGGTTAGAATTGTTCCAGAATCACGAAGTCTTTCTGCTGTGGCAGCTGGCAAAGATCTGGATACTCTACAGGTGGCATACACACATAACAGCAATGTGGCATACACGCACAAGAGCAAAAGAGGCCTAAAGAAATAGTACATAAAGCATTGGTTTGTTTTTAACTGGCTTGTTTTTAATAAATCTTTGTGGGAAGCTACTAATAAGAAGAATCATTTTGATTTTCAAAGGATACTTACCTATCACCCTTACCAATAAAGCCCATGAGAAGCACATGACTTCTTAGCATAATTGGCTCTGGGCAAGGAATTTGTGCTGTATTCAACCTGTAATACAGGAACAAAATCATTAAAAAAAAGATAAATATAAACTAACTCCACTATTTACATTGCAATAGCACCTACAGCAGCTCTACTGCTTTAACCATCAGACACCGTAAGAGCTCTTCTGCTCAAGGAACTCATAGATACAAAAACTAACTGAGAATTGAATGCCAAAAAACCTCCACAATCACTCTGCACTGATCCTTCTCTAAGCATCCCTGGGCCAGACAGAATCTTTGCACTGTTAATCTAGGATTAACCTGTATTACACAGTGCGCTGTTACTCAGCAGCAGCTGTTTCTAGCTCCTCCTCACTTTTCAGTCAAGTCAGTGTATACATCAAAGAGCTCAGAGCACAAACATCCAGAGAGAAGAGTATCTTTATTCCACTTAACATGAGCCAGCAGTGTACTCTTGCAGCTCAGAAAGCAAATGGTATCCTGGGTTCCATCAGAGGAGGGGTAACCAGCAGGGACAGGGAGGTGACTGTCCCTTTCTACTCTGTTCTTGTGAGGTCCCATCTGGAATACTGTGTCCAGGTCTGGAGCCTCCAGTACAAGAAAAACAAGGAGCTATTGGAGAGCCATGAAAATGATCAGGGGACTGGAGCACCTCCCCTATGAAGACAGGCTGTGGGAACTGGGCTTGTTCAGCCTAGAGAAAAGAAGGCTGCGGGGTGACCTCATTGCAGCATTTCAATACCTAAAGGGTCTGAATGTATGCAAGTAGAGCCTACATACAAGAGGGGAATCAACTCTTTGAAAGGGTAGATAACTGCAAGACCAGGGGAAATGGTTTTAAGTTGAGGGAAGGAAGATTTAGGTTGGATGTCATCAGGTGGAAGTTCTTTACTATGAGAGTGGTGAGGTGCTGGAACAGGCTGCCCAGAGCGGCTGTGGATACCCCATCCCTGGAGGTGTTCAAGGCCAGACTGAATGGGGCTCTGGGCAGCCTGGTCTAGCATGAAATGGGGAGGTTGGTGGCCCTGTTGGTGGCAGGGAGGTTGGAGGTTCATGATCCTTGATGTCCCTTCCAACCCAGGCCATTCTGTGATTCATCTTCCCCCCCCCCCTCCCCACTTCCTTCCCACAGGGAAGATTAAGACACTTCCGTGAATACTCCAGAGACCATAGAGTACAGTAACATCCATGACCAAACAATAGAACATCTCCTGTAATGTCCATTTGTTACCTTTGATGATGAAATAAAAACTGGAACAATCACCTTATTAAATTCCTCATTTCTTTTTCAGCCCACGTCTTCACCATTTTTCTTGGGTTGCCTTTACAATATCCATGACGAAATCTTAAAAGATGAAAATAAAAAATAAAGAGGACCCTTAGCAAATCAGTGCAGTATTAGTGTTAGTCATTTCACCACCTTTCAAACAACCTCTCTTGCTCAACAAAATAAGGCCAAACTCCAACTCACCTGAACTCACCGCTCACGTACTTATCCCGATCCTTGAACATCAAAATAGAGGTTTTGTAAATCTTTATTGCTCTATTCTCTCCATTTGCAGTACTGGCATGGTACACATTAGCCTATTGGATTAAAAATGAAAGAAACATCACTGAAGAAAAGCCTTAAGTTGACACAATCTGCTTTCTTCTTCTGACATTCTGGAAAACATCGGAGAAGCCTCTGCACTTCAGCCCCCAGGCACCACTCAGCTGAGTCGGTAAGATTTTATGCTACTGTAATCTCTTTCTACCAGAGACAGCTTACAAACAAGTACCTAAGACAGCAACAGTGTGAGCATGCACACAGAACAGAAGGAACAAACAACTAGAGAATTTCACACCATCCATGTTTTGAGATGGAAACAACCCTTTTTGTGCAGACACTAACTGGAACTCATGCACTACTTAGGCCCTAAAGCATGGCCCAAGCATATCATGTTGACACCAGTACACGGGATGGAAGCAAGTCTTTAATCAGCATCCAAGGACCTGGAAGAAAACCAGGTCAGCCCAGAGACAAAGCATCCTAAAACCCATTTATTAATTTACTTAGAAAACTCTGGTATGGTTTTAATTATCTGTCATGTAACTTGATAACGGTAGTGCATCAACATGCTAGTTTTGTAAAACAGTATTTTAAACTACATTTTGTTACATTAATAGATACTCCCACTCCTGAAGAGATACAGAACTAATATGATCCACATGCAATAATACTGTATGAAGAAAGAACACACAGAGTTTGTAAAAAAAATATTTCAGTTGCAGCACAGAATGAATGGCAAATTTAAGTATTCTGAGAAATTCTTATTGGGGAAACTGATTTCCTTTAATGTAAATTGCATCTTAAAATAACTTCCTACTGAGCAACAAATAAAAATAATAGCAGGAAAACTGAACACTTCAATAATAATACCTTCAATATATACCTTATCTAGCTTGCTGAGAAAAAGACTATCACATCATTTGTAACAACACTCACTTCTTTCCCCGTGCTGATGCAGCCATTGATCTCTGATATGACACCTCTGCTCAGCATCTTGAACAGAATCATTCGGGTCCTTGGGTCCAACACCTCAAGTTAAACAAAGAACAGTCACCACAAATGCCCTCTATGAAGAGAATTAAGCTTGCTTACTTCTACAGCCCCTCCTTACTCCTATACTAAAAGAATAATGACATCAGGCTATTCTTAAGGATCAAACGATAGTTAAAACAGCTGCCACACTGAGTTTTGCCATGATTCTAGAATGATACTTCAATTTATTTCAAAAAAAGTAAAGATCAGGACAAGTATATGTCCTTGAGCTAGCTTCACAGCAGACTTAGCTATATGGCCTTGGGCCAGTAGTAGTTCAGCCTTCCTTAAGAAAAAAAAATGGGAAGAAAGCAAACCCAGCATTTTCTGTTTGATGCTCAGAAATCAATAAATGCTTAAAATGGAATTCTACATACCATCAAATCATGATGCTAAGCACAAAAATGAGCTCCAAAATAGCTATGGGAGCAAGCACAACTTTCATACAAGAGAAGAACAACAGGCTTCTTTAGGATAAGAAGGGAAACTGAACTCCAAGGCAAAGCTTCTCCTGCATTAGCTGTTTTACCAATGATTTCAAGACTCCAGATTTTTTATTTATTCCAGTCAAAAGAGAAATTTGATGCACTAAGGACTTACTTGCTCTACTGTTGCTCTGTCTGACTTATCTTTGACTCGGCACCTAGAGAAAGTAAAGCAATATAAACCCACACATATTTGAACAAAGTAAAACGCACCATTTCTGATTCAAAGAGAAGATGACAGCCTCAAAAAAAGGCGGCTTTCAGTTCATACAACAGCAAAGTTTTCTCCTACAGGCAAGAAAAAAAATACAAGAAACCCAAAAGCATCAGCGCCCCTCCCTGTTACAGATAGTTTCTTGTCTTCGCTTCAGGGACAAGAAGATCACAACGTTGGAAATAACTTAGGAAACTGATCTGGAAATCAAAAAAGTTTAAGACTGAGATGCAAACTGCATGCTGACTGCTTGCTTAGAAGCTGGTTTTCTTTTCCTTAATAAATTTATTCAAATTTCAGGATCAAACCATGGAATAATAAGAATTCTTCTGAGTTCAAATTACATCAATGAGTACAGAGACAGTGTAATACTCACATGTCTGCTTCCTTCTGTCTAGACTTTTCTGTGACTCGGTTTATAACAGAGTCATCAAAATTCAGCTTATCTGAAAAACACGTAAGACATGGAGAGCAAAACAATTTTTTTTTTTCAGTTTGGAATTGCCTCTGCAATTCTCCTGACAGTCAATGCCACAACACAATGCTCAAACACAGATGGGTCCCTGTATAACAAACCAATTGGTTGCCTGAAGATAGAAGCTTATCACGAAGTTTAGTTAAACATGAGTTTACCTAGCTATCTGCTCTGACTACAGGACTACAACATAACTACGGTAGTCTCATGAGTTTGGGGATAAATGGCCAACCAGAAGTAATGTCCTTTGGATGACATTTTACTGTTAAACTCATCTGCCCTTCTCTTACACCAATCCAATGCCAGAGGACACAGCAGGCTCCAAGTTTCTGTTCCCACAGCATAGCCAAAATGGTGCCTGACTGTTAACTACACAAAACTGCTGTTAGGCTACACATACCAGTACCACTCTTTGCAGCCTTCATTTTAGAACCACTTAATTATGAAGGAAATGCAACTGTTTACTGTTCCATTAAAAAGTCCCACTCACAGCTACAACTTCTCTTAACAAGCTGAGCAGAGCAGCCATTTTAATCACATGATAAACAAGTACACAAGAAAGGAGAGAATCTCGTCTCAAAAACTCTGTCAGATAATGTTGCACAAAGTACCACAAATACCACAGTGAACCACAATCCTCCAAAAAACAAAAAAATCTGAGCTGCAGTAGCACCTTAGAGAATGACCAGTGCATTGCAGCAGAAAGCTGCTGGTCTCCCTCAGCCCAAACAACTTGTTTGGGCTTCTACAGAGAGGCTACAGAACAAATCCTCTGTGTGACTTGGGGAAGAGAAAAAGAATTCTCTGGCTTTGAAGGAGTGGAAAAAGGGATATGACAGCTGGTTAACAAAGACTAAAGGCAACTTCAAGTACATAAAAGCCCTTAATAATTTATCTGGCAACGGTCACCTGCCATCCCAGTAAATTCTGGCTTAAAGCAAGCAGAATTAGCCTGAGAATCTCACAGAGTGAGATCTGTTTTCTTAAAAGAAGACAACACAATTATACTCACCTAAATTAATTTTATGTTCAAATTTCCTCAAAGCCTTGTCTGTAGGGGTAGACATTTTTGCTGAATAGCAACTAGGGGTCTGTCTATTTGCCTGAAACAAAGGATTTGTCAGTGTAAGTTGCCTTCTCTAAACAGTCCCTTCAGATACAGACAATACCACTGGAAATGTCAGCTCAAGTGCCTATGCCTGTAGCTCTAAGCAGAAAACCAGAATGAGTGAGGAAATGGAGTCCAAAAAGTGCCCCAATTCAGGGTTACTTTTAGTTACTTTTAGAAAATTGACCTGCAAACTATAAACACTTTTTCACCTTTAAAATAAAAGGGAGTAACAGACAGAAACAAGAACAAAAAAAAAAGAAAAGATAAAGAACAGAAAGAACTTCCAAAGATGGTGGGTTTTTTTGTTTGCTTTTTTTTGTTTGTTTTTTTAATACAGATGGCCTTCTCTAAACACAACAAGTTTCTGAACACTATTTCATCAACACCGGACAGCAAAAAACGCGAATAAGCAAATCACACAGGTGCTTTGAGTCAGACAATATACCACTATCAGCACCACTGTCATTTATCTCAACTATTCTGTTACTCTGGTATCAGTAACAGAGAGATTTTGAACCTCTACTGGCCAAGCTGAGAGGACAAAGGACTTTAATTCTCACATCTTTATGGGCCTTGCATTCTGCACTAAGTTTCTAAACCAACAACATTCAGTCTATAAATCAACCCATTTCAAGCACTTCCTTCCATCTGTATTATTACTGCTATTAGAAAGAGTTGGGTATGGCTCCCACAGTAGCCCATGCAATGCTGTGCTTTGTATGTGTAGCTGTGCTGGCACTGCAACAGCGTTTTGGCTATTGCTGGGCAGTGTTGACACAGTATGAAGACTCTCCAATTTTCCCTCCAAAGGCCAGCAGGTGAGGGGTGGGACATGTCCAGAACAGTTGACGTACGCTGACCAGGAGAACGTTCTATGCTATACAATGTTATGCTTTCATTATCAAAGTGTTTTTCTTCCTGACCAACCACTACACTTATGGAGGTCCTGCTTCCCAAGAGTGGCTGAACATTGTTTGGTGATGGGAAATTGAGAATAATTGTTTCTTCTTTTGCTTCTAGATGGCCTTCGTTTTTTTTCTTGTTTTTAACTCCTCTTATTTCAAATCCACAAGGCTCTTGTTTTCTTTCTTTCTTTTCTTCCTTTCCCCTCCCTGTCCTACTGAAGAGACCTATACAGTGGCTCCATGGTACCTAGCTGCCTGACAGTGTTAAACAACAATGCAGTCCAAAGCATAATTCATGGATGCAGCAAGTAGATACTGTCATAACATTCAGTGGGAAGAGTGGGGACGTCATTTAAAAACCACAGAGGATAAATTCCAGGAAAAAAAAGCAATATCAACAGCAATACAAGTGAGCAAAGGAAGAAAGGCTGAGAAAGTTAGGGACAAGAAGGAAAACTGCAAAGACATGGAGAACCCAGAAAAAAAGTTTAAGACAAGGAAGCCAAGTACAGCTTTGACCACACAAACAGCAGCATAACAACAGATACAAAGAAAAAGGACTCTCTCAATGATAAATTTCTACTAGAACTGATGCTCAGTACTAAATAGAACAAAACCTCTGGGTCTCATCTCCTTTAAGATACTGTTGTTACTCAGAGAACAGCCTTCAGCATACCTGTGGATTGCATCCAGCAGCAGTGTGGCACTTCGTGAGTCTTCCCATCTCATCATCCCAGTCCCAGTCATCATCATCATCATCATCTTCCTCTTCATCAGCACTGTCATCATCTCCATCTCCTTCCTTCATGTTGATTCCTTTGCACAAACTTGACCGGTAACTCTCAACAAACTCATCTTCCTGAATTGTTTCTGCATCTTCCGTAAGGTCCCTTGGAACAAATACAGAGTGATATAACTACAAACGGTTGTTACGGTTACAACAAATTCTGTACGTCTACCCCAGCAAGCAATTCAGGGATGTTAGCTCTCCAGGAGATGCCCATCACTTCACCTGTCTGAAGTACAGAATGCTGTGAGTAGTGTTCAGTTCCGGGCCCCTCAGTACAAGAAACACATGGAGGTCTGGAGAAGGGCTACAAAGCTGTGAAGGGTGCGGAGCACAAGGCTTATGCTGGAAGTGGGACTGTTTAGCCTGGAGAAGAGGAGGCTCAGTGGAAACCTCACTGCACACTACAACTACCTGAAAGTAGGTTGTGGCGAGTAGAGAGCCGGCCTCACCTCTCGGGTAACGGTGACAGCACGAGAGAGAACGGCCATTCAGCAGCACGACCCCATCGCTCCAAACAAAACCCGAACGGCTCCGACGGGGCCGCCCCGCCTCGCTAAAGCCCAGCGCGCCCCGCTACACGCCCACATACCCGTCGGAGCACTCCGCGTCATCGAACTGCCCGGGCACGGCCTGCCTCATCACCTCGGCGCGGTAATCCATGGCGGCGGCCGCCCGGCTCTGCCGACGGCCCCTACGGCGGCTGCACAGGGTCAGAAAGCATCGAGCGCGAGCGGTCTCGTGTATGTGACGTCAATGGCGCGGGCATTGGTGCAGCTACCGGTAAAGAAGGAACGTCGTTAACGCCGTGTAGGGCAGCATTAGAAGTACGGCGTCCTCAAGCCCCCGAATTAAAAAAAATGGTAAAGAAAAAATATAGCGGGGGCTGCGCCCGCGTGCTGCCCGTCAGCTGGTAAGGCAGAAGAGAATAGGAAAGAGAAGGGCACTTAAAAGCAGCAAGGAGCGACTTCTTACACAGTCGGATAGTGATAGGGCTAGGGGGAACGGCTTGAAAGGAAGGAGAGGTTTCGATTTGACGTCAGGGGGAGATTTTCGCTGAAAAGGGGTGAGGTGTGGGTACAGCTGCCCCGAGAAGCTGTGGTGCCCCATCCTTGGAGATGCTCAAGGCCAGGTTGGATGGGGTCCAGGCAGCTGAGCTGCTGGCTGGCAGCCCTGCCCATGGCACGGGGTTGGAGCTGCGTGGGCTTTGAGGTCCCTTCCAGCCCAACCCAGAGTCCATGTTACTGCTCTCTACAGAACAGCGTCAATCTGAACAAACAGGGCAATTGCTTTCCAAAGAGCTATGCTCGCTGTAGACAGAGATACACGGCATGACTGCCTAAGAACGTGCCACTGCCCTGCTTGGACACTGGTGGTTTCAGCCAGAAAAGGAGTTACAGTGAAGCACACTTTGTTCTTCGCAGCTGCTAATACATCCAAGTCAATTCCCTGCCTTGTCACCAGGGAGATCTGGAAGAAAAACAGTAGATTCCTTATGAAAGGAAACTGCTCTGTTACTATTGCATTGCGTGATACAAAAATCACCATCATGTTTCACTGTACTATGTGTTAAACAAATGCTGAACAAAACCTGTACTGTTAATTATCATTTTCAAAAGATGGTGCAGTTTTTCATTTTTCTAGTGCTCACACACCAAGCAAGGAAGAGAAATGCATCACCATTTAGAATGTACTGAAATAGTCACTTAACTGTCTGCATCCAACATGATCAGAAGGATGGAGACAGGCAGTCATACCCTATAGTTATTCCCTCATGGGAGTAAGAGGATGCAACCCTCAGCCTTCAATCTTGCTAAAGAGATAAACTTCAGTATTCCCCTGCAGGTACTCAATGAAAAAAAAACAAAATAGGAATTTCAGGCCCTCCACTCCTTACTGAGCACTGCTCAAGTTAGCAGGTGGGAAGGAACAGCAGAACAGTTCTGTGTGGCTGTCACCATGTGACAGCACGTGTAGAGAGGTGACAGTTTTATTAATTAGCACCCCTAATCTCTAGGTAGGGATCTTCCTACTTGTCTCAGACCACTACAGCTCCATGCTTCTCCTCAAATAAAACTGTCCTTCCTTACTCTGCCTATGACTGCATTAAGTTATGTTTCCAAAAGATTCGGGGTTGCAACATTTGTTTGCTCATGGAGATGCACGAAGTATGCAGAAAGTACTTCACACTGCCTATTACGTACAACAGGGATATATCTGATTTACAAGAAGCTTGGAAACTGGGTACACAGGCTGAACCCAGAGGCTCTGGGATAACTGCAGTCTTACTCTTTCATGGCAATTCACTTTCTGTATGTGCAGGACAAAATGCAGAATTCAAAGGGAAGAAAAGAGACTGACTGCCAGCTTCATGAAGGAACCTGTATTTATAAATCCACCCTGGAAAGTGTGACATGTGGTTTGTTTCAGTTGGTGATGTTTACCATGAGAGGGATTTCAACTGCCATGCACTAGATAAAAGTCATTTAACATCCTATCATGACCCTCTCCCCTATCAAAGGTTTTGAGTTCAGCTACTTATAACTTACTGGTGTGGTATGAGTGAAGGAGAGAAAAATAGGGAGCGTACAGAAGAGGCACAAGAGGGGGAGAGTGTACAGTCAAGGGATTTAAAATTAGGTCATTCATATAAAAAAACCATCAGAATATAGAAAATAACATACATAATATCTACATCCCTGCTGACAGGGATCTTGCAGAGAAGAACTGCAAGGGCAGCATCCAGTTCACTTACTTACAGCTTTAGAAGTAGGCTGCTGTAATTGACAAGTTTCTGTTCTACTCTGCCAGTAGAATGAAGAGTGAAGTATTTCCCTGAGTCCTTCCACCTTCTTCCAAGCTGTGAATTGTCCTCTCTTGCCCATGATGACAATAAGCTGTCACAAGACAAACAGCACTAATAGCTGTGAGGAGATAACTACAAAGCAAATGGCCTGTTCTTGAGATTTGGCTTCAGCCGGTTCAGTTGAGCTGAGGATCTGACTTCACTGCAGTGACATATCAAAGATTGGTAGCAAGCAAGTTAATGCAGCTGTCAAAAAAAAAAAATCCTGCTCATGCTGTCTTGGACAGTAAGATTAATCCTGCTCTGCTTCTTGCAGTCCCTTTTATTTCCTATGTACATAAGCACAGCAGGAGGCCAGGACCTCCTCCATTTCATGCAGTACATTTGCATCATTTGATAATCTGATATGCTAGGCTATATTTCAACTTTATGCACATTTTGTTTTAAATCAAAGAAGCACACAGACAGCAGAAACTTAGTCATACAGTTGTTCCTCAGTGCTGTTGTGAACATGATGTAGTTGCATTCTGTATTGGCTAGGTGGCTCCTGATCAAAAAAGATCTATGCATCAGGCATAGTTCCAAACAGAGTATTACTTTGTAGCTGTATTATGTTATTTCCATGAATATTGGTTGAAACAGTTAGAAAGAAAGTTAATTCTTTTTTTGGTGCTATATAAAATTCCAAGATGCTTCCCAGGACACAAGCATGTCACCAAGTCACAGAAGCACTTGCCAAAGAAGAAACACACCTTTTGTGTGGCCAGCTGGGAGTCTTCAGGTGCAGGCACAATGTTTTTCCCAGAGGAGGAATCTATAGGCAGAAAAGATCCAGCATATCAAAGGAGAATATTGGGCTGGCAGGAAGAAAGCATCAATGGAGAATACACTATTAAAAAAAGAACTGCAAGAATCTGTGAGAGGAGAGGTTTCACAGCCAGAACAGTTACCAGTTATGCCTCTTCTAGATCCTCATGAAAAGCCATTCACAAGCATGGGAGAGTCATTGTTGGACTGCACTTAAAAGACTCTCCTATTAAAAAAAAAAGTCTTAATTTCTCATTCATCCCCATATGTCTCTGTTCAAGATATATTCAAGTTTTGACAATAAGAAAGTCTTCTGGACTATATAGTTTGAAGATAGATAAAACTTCTAGTCAAAAAATGATGGTAGGATTTTTCTGATGTTTCGATGGAATCTCAAATGATGACAATATCTTTCTCAAAATGGTATTTTATAAGATAGTACAATACACATTATATATGTGAACATAAGGCTTCTCAGCTGTATAATATAAAAGAGAGGCATTAAGAATATCAAATGCAGTTGTTGGTGTTGCACCTTGAATTAGAATCATAGAACTGTGGAATCACAGAATGGTTTAGGCTGAAGGAACCTTAAAAATTGTCTAATTACAACCCACCTGTGGGCAGGGCTGCCACCAGCTACATCAGACTGCCCAGGGCCCCATCCAATCTGGCTTTGAACCCCTCCAGGGATGGGGCATCCACACCTTCCCTGGGCAGCCTGTGCCACTGCCTCACCACCCTCTGAGTAAAACATTCCCTTCTAATATCTAATCTACATCTCCTCTTTTAGTTTAAAACTATTTCCCCTTGTTCCATCACTATCAGACTGTGTAAAATGACAGTCTCTATTTTATTTATAAGCTCCCTTTAAGTACTGGAGAGCCAGCACAGTCTTCCAAGTGTTCTCTTCTCCAGGCTGAACAAGCCCAGCTGCTTCAGCTTTTCTTTGCTGGAGAGGTACTCCATCCCTTTGATCAGCTCTGTGGCCCTCCTGTGGGCCCACTCCAAGCTCTGCAACTTTTTTTGTGTTGGGAACTCCAGCCTTGGATGTAGCACTCCAAATAGATCTTCAGAAGGATAGAATGGAATGAATCTCGTGCTGCTGGCCGCCTCCCTTTTCATGCAGCCCAGAATTCATTTGACTGTCCAGGCTGCAAATACACACTGTTGGCTCACTACAAGCTTTTCATCCATACACACTGTTGGCTCACTACAAGCTTTTCATCCACCAGAACCCCTCAAGTACTTCTCCATAGGGCTACTCTCAGTGAGTTCTCCCAGTCTGTACAGATATCACCAACTGCTCCAACGCAAGTGCAACACCTTGCACTTACCTTTGTTGAACCTCATTAGATTCACGTGGGTCCACTTCAGGCTTGCCCAGTCCCTCTGGATGACATCTTTTCTTTCTGCCATATCAACTGCACCACTCCAACTGGTGTTGTCAGCAAATTTGCTGAAGGCACACTTGATCCCATTGTCTAAATGGCTGATAAAGAAGTTGAAGAGCTGCCATCCCAAGACAAATGCCAGACATAGCCTCCAGAGCCCAAGCTCTGAATGTATGGGGCATTTTCATTGATGTTCCCAGATTATGTTTACTTTAAATGAAATAGTTTTTTTTTTTAAATAATCAATTAATATGTTTTTATATTGCAAATTATACTGCAAGACATTTCTTACTTCTTTATTGCAAACATCTTATTTTCTTCATTCTCAACAACCAAATGTTTTAGCCTATTGTTGAATTTTCATTTCTTGTTTGATTTTTGTTTGTTTTGCTTAATTTTAATTCTTGTTTTAAGGTAAGACTGTAGCTAGGCCAAAATCAGAATGATGCTCTTTAGGGTTAGTCTTTAGACTCTCCACTAGAGCTTAATGTAAATACTGTAGAAAGGCACCTCATAGATGCAAGTGTCACTGGAACCCATAATTGTAACTGGCATAATCCATAAGTGAAACTGGCAATCCTCACTGGTATCCATAATTAATAACTGTCACACACTGTCATTTTGAAACGCTCTATTACTATGGACTAGCATATTACGATTTAATTAGTAGGAAGAACTTTCCCAATGCCATACTGCTTCTCTAAACTACCAAAGGTAATGACGATTTGATTAATCCTTGACACAATTATCTTGGAAGCATAAAATTGCTTTTATTAAAGTCAGTTAAGCTAACAATAAGCGGCTTCCATTGCAGATAGACCACAGTTCAGCTAGGCAGTATATACTGAAAACTGGATTGGGTCCCAAATTTGAAGCAGTCACAGTGCAAAGCCAGTCAAGCAAACTAGAAGAAAGGAAAATGTGGAAGAGACTAGAAGGGAAGTTGTTTCCCAAATTTACACAAGGAAAAGGACACAGACCTAATAATTAAAACCATCTCTTGACTTCAGCCACTTTATGTATGACACAATTTTTAACCTTCCTTTGCTGAATCCATCTCACACAAGCCACAGAATAAATACTGAAGAGGAAGCCCAGTGAACTCTCAAACTCTTTGCCACACAAAAGGCAAGTATTAATGAAGAAATAATATGCTCTTTTTAAGTGAGTATAAAGTGCTTTGTCTTTTGCTGGTAGCTTAGAAAAACACACCTGCAAGAATAATTTCAGAAGTCCAAAATAGAAAATAGAAGCCTGAGGAAAAATAATCACTATAGACAGTAAGAAACAGGATTCTTTCTGTGATATGTGCAATGAAAGTGAAGGCATTTTCCACAATAACAATAAATTCTAACCGAAAAGATTTTTTTTAACGTAAGTTTACAGTGGTTACCTGCAGTTATAGCAACATGTAGGGTTCACATGGGTAATGGGAAAAGGTCCTTCCAGTCTGCTCAGAATTAGCATCCAACATACAAGGTAACAAACAGAAGAAAAGCAATAATGGCAATTAGTATTAACACTTGATAACTACACAGTGAATACCCCCAGTACAGTCTGACCTCCACCCCAGCCCCTCCTACTCCCCCCCAAAAAAAAACTAAACCCAACAAAGACCCCATGTTTGCTTTAATTATTTGTTTAGACTTTTTATTTATTTTCTTACTGCTTATAAGTTGTTCACCATGGGTAGAGGATTTACCACAGAAGAACTTGTTGCAGTGCTACAGTATTATAGTCTGAAGGAGACAAGATTTCATTAAAACTGGTTGCAATAGGATAACATAATAGAAAGTACAGCAGTAACAGTGGGGCAGCACACTCCTAGACTACAGCAAACAAGAACAAGACCAAATGCAGCAATCACAGACACAGAAATCCAAGAAGAAAAACTGCTTACCTCCAGAAAGACTCAGGTATGGAGGGATCTCCAGCAAAACATCTTCACCACCATTGCCAACCCTTAAATGAGGTCTGGGAAAGGGTGGATCCTGGCTCCACCCCTTCCAGTCACTCAGTGCATTGCTGAGCTCCCCTGGGTTGGCCCTGCATTCCCACCAGGTGCTCAATCACTGGTTCAGGCTGTGACTTAGCATTTCCACTACGTGGATCAACGTATCTCCTTTATTTTTACACGCTCTTTCCCTGCACCCACCACATGTAAACTCAGTAAGAGCACCACGCAGGTTAATTTATGACGGCAGGACCATTTAACTTGAATGGAAGAAAAGCACGTATTGTAGGTAGCTGATACTTAAAAGACAGAATATTTCATACTGGACTGTACTAAATAGAACACCTCCTGTAGCCAGCTGGTATTTGCTCTTTTATTTCCCCCAAGCAAAACTATTTGGCTACTTTTTCAAAAAGCCATGATTGGTTAAGTCAGACACGTTTGACCAAAGATTATGTTAAACAGCACACAAATCTCTACAGAACAAAACATTCTGCTACTGAGTAGGCATTTCTGACAGAAATAATACAATCATAGAATTGCTCAGTTTGGAAAAGACCTTAGAGATCATTGAGTCCAACCATGACCTAACCATACTACCCTAACTCTAACAACCCTCTGCTATATCATGTCCCTGAGCACCACATCCAAATGGTTTTTAAACACACCCAGGGATGGTGACCCAACCACCTCCCTGGGGAGCCTGTTCCAGTGCTTAACAGCCCCTTCTGTAAAGAAGTTTATCCTGATATCCAACCTAAATCTTCCCTGGCACAACTTGAGGCCATTTCCCCTCATCCTGTCACCAGTGAGAAGAAACCAGCCCCACTCTCACTGCAATCACCTTTGAGGTATTTGAAGAGCAATAAGGTCTTCCCTCAGCCTCCTCTTCCCCAGGCTAAACAGCCTCAGTTCCTTCAGTCACTGCTCACAGGGCCTATTCTCTAAGCCCTTCACAAGCCTTGCTGCCCTTCTTTGTCCCGCTCCAGCACTTCAATGTCCTTTCTGTATGGAGATGCCCAAAACTGAACCCAGTACTCGAGGTGGGGCTCACCAGTGCCGAGAACAGGGGCAGGATGGCTTCCCAAGTCCTGGGTGGAATGGTCCCTGGACCACCCTAGCAGTGGATGGTCTCCAGTTTTCATACCCATGCTTCAGCTGATAGTGAACATTTCTCTGTCAGCACGCTTAAAGTAAGACTGAGACAAAAAGGCAGAGCTTTTGTTGCTGTTGTTTTTAATTTCCAGGTTCAGAATGGATTTAATGAAAATCCAGAGGATGCCAGCTACCACTGCCGAACCAGAAAGCCGCACACGCACGTATGACAAACAGAAGCGACTGCAAAACACCGAATGCAATTAAACGTTACTTATGTTCGATTGTTCTCTGACTTTACTCCGAGGGAAAGGAGCAGCGTGGGGGCCCTGTTGGGACTAGGGGTTTCGCTGAGGTTTTGACCAGGGAATCTGGGAAAGATCTTCTGGAATGAAGCATCCCTTTCAAAGACGTCGCCCATTATGCTTTGTGAAGCTTGCACAACCAAACCACCAGCTGACCTCAAGAAAGCGGGACGGGAAAACCGCGCGCGCTCCGCACGGCGCCGGGCTCGCGGGAACGCGCACTGAGGGCACGGGGAGCATAGGCGGCTCCGGGAAGCGAGGGCAGCCGACCTTCCGCCGCATGCGCGCGGGCGGCGAGCTGAGGGGACGACGTGTGCCGAGCCCGCGTGACCGCGCTGCTCCTCCCCGGCGGAGCCACGTCCGCTGCGGAGCGAGGCGGGGCGGTCCCGGATGGAGGCGGCCGCCATTTAGAAGGCCCGCAGCGCGAGGCGCGGGGCTGCCGGCCTGCCGCCGCCATGAGGAGCGCGCCGCGCTTGCTGCTGCTCGCCTTGCTCGTCTTTCCCGCCGCCACGCTGCTCCGGGGCAGCGGCGCAGGTGAAGGGGGCTGAAAGGAAGGGCTGCTTGGAGGGGGGGTGGCAGCTACTGGCAGCTATTGGCGGCACACGGCCCTCCCGCCGCGGTGTCCTTCAGACCGTGTGGCGGCTGCGGCCGTGCCGCCGCCTGGGCGGGCGGTGGGCGGCCGCCTGAGCCATTCCCGCGCGGCGGGGCGCTCCCGTCCCGCTCCCGCCACATCACCAGAATCCGCGTGTTCGGGCCAAGTCTCTGAGCGGACCCTTCATTGGCCCGAGGGAGGGGCTTTTATTGGCTTTTTCCAGCCGTCGGTGGGAATCCTGGAGCTGTAGGAGCGTTGGTCAGGGGCTCCTGTTCCACGTGGAAGTTTCTGAGCGTTTGCTCAGCGTGCGCGCTCGCAGCTGTGAGCTGTGCCAGGCTTGCGCCATTCTAATGCCCATTCATTTCTGCTCCTTCGTCTTTTGGAAAGCGTTGGCTTCGCTGAAGAAGAATCAGCGAAACTCTGTGGTCTTCGAAATGACACAGTCACGGAGGCAGGACGAAACGCCGCGTCCCTCAGTGCCACATCCACACTTGAGTGACTCCACCGCCCCTCTGGGCAGCCTGTGCCACTGCCCCGCTGCTTTTAGGAGGATATAGGCTTTTCCTAGAACGAGTAAAAGTCATCTGCCTAACTGATGCATGCTCTAAATACAGACATAAATCTGCCCTGTGGCTACTACTGCATTCTGGCCCGTCTGCCCTGCTTGGTTCTTGAATGTGTGAGACTCAGCACCATAACAGTAGAGAAGGGATGAACTGCTTGACTGCAGTTATCTTCTAGGTTGTGTTGTGTTTTTTTCTGACTGGCGATCCGGCTCTGTGGAGCACGTTAATATCCTGGTGTATTGAGGAGATCACATTGAAACACTTTCTTGGGTATGAAAGCTTAATGTAAAGTTGTTTCATAGCTATCTGTGAAAGTGGAGTGTTCTGATACGGGCAAATGAAAAGGGCAGTTAATCATTTACTAAGCTTGTTGGTCTTAAAAGAAACATAGCTCCCAAAGTTATGTTACTGATAGTAGCAATCACCTTAGATTTTACATTTGTAATGATAAAAACCAGTGTATTTCAGTAGCTTTCACGGCAGCCTGGTTGCCCTCTGCATACTGCATCAGTTTTCTATTGCTTATTTTCTGTTGGTTAAGAAAATACTGAAAAGCTTTTGTGTTTGCGTCTTGTTTCAATAGGTTCAGGCTTGTTAGCTGCAGCTCAGGATGCTACAGAAGACGAGGAAGCTGTGGAAGATACTGTAGTTGAAGATGAAGATGATGAAGCTGAAGTTGAAGAAGATGAGCCTACGGACTTGGTAATTGTACATTAATGTTTTTTCATAAGTAGTAAATTGGACCAAAAGTGTTTGGAGATGAACAGTTAGGTTTGCCTTTAATAGTATTGATATTTCTAAGTAGGTGTTCCAGAATCTCCTTTAAGCTTCCATTCTGCTTGAAGCTTCAAAAGGATTTGTCTTTTCCTGAATTTCTTGTGGGGAAGACATCACATGGGGGGCAGACAGGTTCCCTGCTACCAGAACTGCAGTTTGTGAAAAGACCTCCAAGTGGAATAAGGGCCTTGTGTGAGAAAATGGTTGAATTCTTAAATTTCTGGTGCAAAATAAGAAAGTTTTGGGCGTGGTTAGGAGGGAGAAAACCTGCACCATACAAGTGAAATCCCAGTAACTGTTGTGTGATTCTATTAGTCTTACTGCTGTTTGTGAGCTTATGGCTTGCCAGCTTTGCAAAGTGGTGGAGGATGTGCTAGGTATTCTGTACTGATAGAATTAATTAAGTAACTTTACAGATGTAATTTTAAAAAATAGTGTGTAACTAAGCAGAGTACAAAACGGAATCCTTTTTTGGCAGTTTGTTTTATATGTCACTGAAACAGGGTAGTTTTGCGTAGCACCTTGAGCCTAGCTTCTTGACTTCAGTTCCGGTTCACAGCTTCCCAACCAAATGGTGTGTGCACAAGTGGTCCAGTAGGCTAGATGCTGCCTCATGTGGCTGTTTTATCTGTGAATCAAACTGTATAACTCATTCCAGATCGGTTTCTTCAGTAGGCAATTCAAAATGAAAACAATCTTGTTTTCATTTGATGGAGAAGATAGTGACTCCTTGATCCCCTCTTTTGGAAATACATCTCTAAGGGTTTTAATTGCCACATTAAAAGTCATCACAAAGGTGAACTTGAACAAATAAACTCAAACTCTCTTTGCCCCAAGAATCTATTTCCAGGCAAACATAATACTACTTCAAGTACTACTTAAAGTTGAATACATTCCTTCTGTAGTGAAAGTAATTCCCACTTGCCTTATGGTTATCCATTATTTCTAAGTGGAAATTACAGAATCACAGAATTATCAAGGTTGGAAAAGACCTAGAAGATCATCCAGTCCAACCATTACCAATACTTCCCAGCTAAACCATATTCCTCAACACAACATCCAAATGTTTCTTGAACACTCCCATGGTCGGTGACTCCACCACCTCCCTGGGCAGTGCATTCCAGTGCTTAGTGATGTGAACAGCAAATAGTCAGATTCTACTCTTTTCCTTCCATCCCTGAACAAAAACTTTACTCCTGCTTTGAGGTAAGAAAACTCTTAATTATGATCAAATGCAGCTCAATTTAGTCACGTTGTCAGTTAGAGAAGGATAAATACGAAAAATAGTGCAGATCAAATCTAGAAGGAGAACAGACCTAGTGCTTATTGTACTGTTGCAGGAATTGATACTAATGCTTGTCGTGGTATGGTTTGACACACTGATATGTATCATGGGGGATTCTCATAAAGCAAGCACAGTCTTTACCTTCACTGTTCACTGTAGGATTTTTCAAAAAAGTCTCTTGTCTTAGACAGAAGAAAAAGAGGAAGAAGACTTGTCAGGAGAACCTAAGGCCTCACCTAGTGCTGATACAACAATATTATTTGTCAAAGGTGAAGGTAAGTGTCCTGTGCCAATTTACCATTTTCTTTTCTGCGCTTAGAGTTTATTGGTTAAAGCAATGAGGCTCGTTTAAAATAAAAAAAAAAAAAAGGCAAAAAACCCACAAAAAAGGAGTCTGACTGTAGAAACAAGGACAGTGTATGCTGACTGAGAAATTTTAATAGTTCAATATTCTCGTTTCAGATTTTCCAGCAAACAACATTGTAAAATTCCTGGTAGGATTCACCAATAAAGGTACAGAAGACTTCATTGTTGAGTCTCTTGATGCTTCGTTCCGGTATCCTCAAGACTACCAGTTTTATATCCAGAACTTCACAGCTCTCCCCCTGAATACAGTAGTTCCACCACAGAGACAAGCAACATTTGAGTACTCTTTCATCCCTGCTGAGCCTATGGGTGGCCGTCCTTTTGGATTGGTTATCAATCTCAACTACAGAGATGCAAATGTAAGCACAATATTGTAATTCATTGTAGTCTTTTTAGCTGATGTGGAAGCATCAGGAAGGAGCTGCTTAGTCAAGTTCCTATTTCTTCAGATAGTCAATGCCTTTGAAGTCTTTAAGCACATCAGTAGGTGCATAAACATGCTGTCTGTGTCTTTGACAACATGCCTACATTTTATGCTGTATGTGTTATATTAGTGCTGGAAGCTAGAATGCTGTAGTACTGGGCTATACTCATTTAAAGAAGAAAAGCTTTCAGGGAAGCTTGAATTCCGCTTTGTTTTTCATACTGGGCTTTGTTTACAAACTTAACAGCCTGAATCCCATCTGCAATCTTGACTTTACGAGCAAATAAATTAACAGTGCAAGAGTAGCTTCTTTTTAGGGTTTTTCCAAGAAGAGATAGAAGCTGTATGTGTTGAAAATAATTTAATGTGGAAACTTTTTTAATAGGGTAATATATTTCAAGATGCTGTCTTCAATCAAACGGTTACAATTATTGAAAAAGAAGATGGACTGGATGGAGAAACGTAAGGAGACTGAAAAGTAACATTTAGTTGGTGTACTAAAACAAGCTACTGATGAGGGGGCAATGAAAATAATTCTCATACCTTTGATTTACTGAATATTAGGTCTGCTGTATACTGTTGGTGGTGTAGAAGGCATTTGACTGTTGCAGAGTTGATTGAAAATGAGCTTTTTTCCCCAAATTAAGATGTGTGTTACTACTAGGAATCTTCAGCATTTTTATATGTCACTGAGCACCTTATGCAACTGCTTTGCTTGGAGGACTTCAGTCGGGAATAAGGCACAGTGTTAAGGCACAGTTAAATAGCAGTTCAAAGCTTTTATGCTTTTGTAATGCTGCTGTGCCATTTTCCTCTGAGTAGAAGGTGCTGAGGGTTACTGGACTGATTTGTAGGATTGGGCTCTGGGTTATGCTGGAACAACTGGCTTCTGGAGCGCTCCAGTATAATTCCAGATTATTTAAACTAAAAGATGCCTTGAGTAGGAAATAGAGGAACTTGTGCTCATTCTTTGTTTCACTTCCCCTACTGAATGCAGGCTTCTTTCAGGAGTGCTTTCTCTTAAAAGGCAAGCTAGACCTGATCATACCTTATATTTTTGCAAGCACATGCTGTGCCTGTATGCTTTTAAATATTCTAACAAAGGAAAGGAATGTTAAAAACACATCAGTTCAAAGAAGGTTTTCAGAAATCCCTGAAGGTCTTTTTGTAAAAAAAAAAAAATAAAATACTGAACTAAAGGTAGCTGTTCTGTGAAATCATATTTGCCAAAGAGAATAGCATCAGTGAATAAGCAGTTCACCAATGATTTTCCAAGTGGTTAAAGCAGTCAGAAGACAAACATCTGTCCCAGCATCTTGAACCGTGATATTTTGAGAGCGCTACTGCAGGTGCTAAATTTCAGTAATCATGCATGTGGTTTACCAGCTTATATCATGTTCTTCAAATGTTCTCTTGCTCAGAATTAAAGTTCGGATTGGTTTCTGAAATCAGTCAGAATAATTACTCAATATTGGTTAACACCCAGGTTTCAGGTTCATTTTTACCCCATATGTATGAAATGGCTTGGGAGAGAGCAAGTGAGCAGGTGGCTGAAGCTATTGCTAGTTTCTGTCTGCTTATACATTTCCTTAAACCCTAACAATGTTCAGTTAATGACTTTAAAATTTTTTAAAGGATCTTCATGTACATGTTCCTTGCTGGACTTGGTCTGCTTGTTATTGTTGGCCTACATCAGTTACTAGAATCTAGGAAGGTAAGTGGTGTGTTGTCTGTGTTGTTAGCAGCACAAGGCCTTGCTGTACAGGGAGGAGGGAGAAGTAGTAATAGCTTCTGGTGTTCAGTGGTACGGGTGGAACTTCAGAAGATGTACTTTGAGAATTAAGATTGTAAGGGTTACTGGACTGATCTATAGAAGCTTTTAAATAACAACTGAAGACTTGGTAGGTTTCTTGCCTAGTGGTCTTTATGGATCATCTTTACCATAATACTGGACTGTCAGAATGTAAAGCTTTTGTTACCTTCTAATCTTTGGATGCGTGCAGCTGCTGATACAAAGCTTGCTAGGTAGACTTCCCTTTGCTGTCTCTTTGTATCTCATAATAAATGAGTTCTAACTCTGGGGGAAAATGGCTGTCCAGTTCTTAACGTAGTTCTAAGAAGCTTCCTGTAGAATTACTATTATTATTCAGACTCTGTTTTGCAGTGTTGCATAGAAGTGCCAGTCTAAGAAAGCATAACAGTCATCTAGTTTGGGTTACTGACAGCTATTATTTTCTCAACAAGTATAATGAACTCATCTAAGCATGCATGAAATCTTAACATCTGTGTGTAGAATAACTATTGTGAGGCCTTAGGAGTGTTAACATCAAACCTAGGCAAATAAATTGCTAAATGGGTCAAGACAGCATCATTTATTGACTAACCTTAAGTTTGTTTCTTAGTGAAACAATTGCAGTTTGTTAATTAAAGAACTACTGATTACTTGTAATATTTGTGCTGTCAGAACACTGTGGAAGGCAAAAACCTGTTCCTTGACTTTTCAGAGAAAAAGACCAGTACAGAAAGTTGAGATGGGAACATCAAATCAGAACGATGTTGACATGAGCTGGATTCCCCAGGAAACTTTAAATCAAATAAGTAAGTAGTCTCTGCCACAAAATAAAGCACTCAAATAGTTTAACTTCACAAGTAGCTAACATTGATTTTTTTTTCCAAAACACACACGTATGTTCAAGGGAATAAGAAATTGTCTAAAGCACTGGGCTTAATGGTTACATTGTTAGCAGCCTGTTCCTATACAGAACAAACTTGCCTGGTTGATAATGGCAATGGCAATTGGTTGTTTTCACACTGCATAGACTTTTTCCAGCAGTATGACATCTCTACCAAAACCTGGATCATGAAAGGTTTTAACAGTCAAATACCTGGGAGTTTCTGTAAGTTGGTTAGACGCTTACCTATAGACTGAGGTTCTAACTAAGGATTGCAGGTGTGTATTTGCCCAAATTCAATTTGGATTTTGTGTTCGTGTCCAAAATGACTACATTTTTGCTCTGAAATGCCAAAAACAAAGCTAATATCTGATTTCTTTAAAATGTTTGAATTTTTCTAACTTCTTCTGCTGTTTCTTCTGTTATTGCTTTCCCGTGGCTTCAGTGCAAAGTAGAAGAGGTGAGGCAAGCCCTGGTGATAAAGGGTGGAAGCTCTAAATGTACTGTCTGTGTGATAATTAGGCATGGATAGAAATCTTTCTCCCTGCATGCAGTGACTGGTGGTGTAGCATGAGCAGTAAAATACAGAACAGATGCATACAACCATCCAAACATTTCATAGGCATGTAAGTTTATATATTTTTAGATACAAATATGATACGTATATAATACCTGTGGTTATATTGCACTGGTGTGGTTTGGTTAAAAGATTGCTGAACAGTAGAGCAAAATATTGCTCTTAACAGTTGCTGGACCCCCTTACCCACAATGCAGTGTTCTGTCTTGGTGTAGTGCCAAGCTGTTGTTGAAGTGGTGGAGGGCTGGTCATGTCTGATGGGTGAGTGCATCTTGGTTCAGTGAGAGACAGGCCTCAATTTGGAGTACAGAGGCTTTATAGGCAGATTTCTCTTCCTGAGTCTTAAACTCCCATCACTAATGTGCTGTTGCTGACTGGTCTGAGATGAGTTAGCCTCATTTCAAACGAAGCACATTCTAAAAGAAGTTTTTCCCTTTGCAGCAACTACCTTTGTTGTACAAATACTCCAGTTTTGATTAAATAAGCAGTTTTGAGTGATGCTACTCTAAAAATTTTATTTAGTATAGAAGGCCTTCAGGCCTCAGGTCTTGCACCCAAGTTGTGACAGGCAGTTATGAATTAAGCTTTTTGATTCCTTATCCCTTTTTAACTGTACTAATATTACATGGTTGTGAGGACTTGTTTTACATCTGGAAAATATCAATTTTCTTGTGTATTCCACATGAGACAGTGGAATGACAGTATAAAACTACAGGCTTAGAAATTTGAGATGTCTCAGCCTAGCAAGGAGTAGAAGCTCTGAATGATAAACCTCTCTGAAGAGCCAGCTGTCTTGAAATAGCTTTATCTTGTCAGTGTTTGAGTTCTACCCTCATCCCCCTTTATGGTTAAACTTAATTCATCTTGATTGATCTCAGTACCTGAAGGCTAGGGAAAATGAGCCTTAAGTTTTTAATTGCTTTTAATTCCTAGTTAAGTTAAATTAGAGCTCTGCACTAGAATGCTTTGAGAAACATGACCTTCAGGATCCTCAGAGTTTCATGTCTCTTCTGTAGAAGATGCATAGAGTGTACTGATTGCCTGTAATGGCACCATGGGTGCTCACTGTTTGCCCGTGCTCTGAACAACTAGAGTATTGTGAGCAAGCCTAGTTCAGAAAAGAGCACTTGTAAGCAAATGCTCAGCAATCACCAAGCCTCTTTCTTCATACACAGTATGAACAACAGTGCAAGAGTTGAAGATACTGCCTATGTAAGGACTGTCACTGTGGAAGGGCAATTGTAAACCTGTCCTAAGTTTCTATGGAAAGAACAGGTTTCTGGTGCCCTGTGCTCATGCAGCTAAATCTTTGTGGCTTCCCCACTTGGGATGTCTGATTACAAAATGACATTCACATAATTAAATGTGGATGGTTTTTGCACAGGTGTGATTTTTCGCAACTGAAACACTTCTTAATCTGTATGAATACAGAAATATTTCATGTAAGGCAAAGCTGTCTAAAGAGGGAGGGTCTATCACATTCTTCAGGCAGGTAAACTAAAACCAGTAATTAATCATTCATTAACTCTCTGAAAGTATAATTACTGGGTGTGAGTTTTTCTACAACAGCAAAGCATGCAGATTCATCAAGAGTGTTGGTGTTTTTCTATTAGTAACTGATGGTTTAATAACTCACTCTAGAATTGCATGTTAGAAAATAGGTAGGTTGTTTTGTTACTATCTAGGATGCAAATAGCTTGTGTTCTTTGCTTTTTTTTCCTAAAGCATTGAGATGCTTGAGCCTGGCTGTTTTTGTGATGCATCGTGCTAGAAAGGCAGTGTCATATAACTAACATGAAGTAGGTGAGACAACTAATGAATTGCCTTTTTTCTTTCAGATAAAGCTTCACCAAGGAGGTTGCCCCGCAAGAGGGCACAGAAGAGATCAGTGGGCTCTGATGAGTAAATGTTAACTAGTGCAACAATTGAACCTTTACTAATCCTGCCTGTTGGGTTTTTTTTTGGATTGGAGTAGTGCAGAGTCCGTATCAGCACAAGGAAAATACTGCTAAACATTTGGACTGAACAGTTTAACTGAATGGTGTTAATATTACTGAAAATGCACTTCTCTTTTTTGTTAAATAATTGTTGGGGGGAGCCATTAAGATTTGTGCCTGCGTGTGTAAGCAGTTGGTCTTAACAGAACCATGTTACCTGAAATGTGCCTTTAGAGTTCTTTTAAATGCTGGCTTGTCCTCTGTGTACTCGGAAGGATATTTTCCCCTCCCCATAATCTGAATGTCTAGTGACTTAATTTGCCTTGATTGTATCCTGTCTGTATCAGAATCTGTATGTTTTTCTTCTCGGTAACTTTGTTCTCTATTGCACACACAGACTCAAGTTTGTGTGTCCAGTCCCGTTCCAGGCACTCATCTGGATTTCTGTGCAGTTAGCATTCTAAAGGCACAATTGGGTATAGCTGCTTGTAGTGGTAGATATTTTGCTGCTGTTTTGACCTGGGCATGCAGTGACCTAAACATCTGAACTTATCTGCATAGATGTTAGGACAACTCTTACACAGCAGCAGAACTTGTGAAGCATGGAATTTGTGTGCTGAATTGGTATTACTACATAAATTTTTTTATACCCAACTTGTTAAATGGTTATTGAGTCATTCCAACAGTTTAGGTGTTCTCCATATAGTGGTACCTCTGCAGTGTTACCCAAGTAACTTTGAATAAGCCAGAACAACTTTCCGGTACATTCTTGGTACTCTCACAAAGATTTGAATGCTGTCTGTATCAAAACATGTGGAATTTTCTTCAAGCTTTACAGGGGGAAGAGATATGGATGTATTCCATGCAGTTGAAACTGAATAAGAAAAGCACTTGGCTTCAAGTAATCTCTTTAAATGACAAATTGTTAAATTCAGCCTTTACAGTTTTTAAACCTCTAACTTAGACCAATCTACTGACAACTCTGAGTTAAGTTTTTGTCTCCCTGGCTTTTTCATTACAAACAGAAGTATTTCCATCAAATACAAATTACTTCAGTACTTCAACAGAAAAGTTGTATGTAGCCAAAATGGGATTTCTTGTGGTGGAGGCACAATTTACATGGTTAGCAGGAACACAGATGCTGATCTGCATCCATTGCATTCAGGGCTTGTAACTTTGAGGGGTTGGAGGGGGAGGAAAGCAGATAAAGTGAAGTCAGTTTGGTACTTGAGAAAGCTCAGATTGTTTCCACCTCAGTTGCAGTTCTTTGTGTCTGAAGCTTATCTGGGAGCTTGTTCAGGAATAGGCACTGATTTGAGGTGAGGAGAAAAAAATTGCCTGTGCAGAAGGGCTTTTAGATCTGTTCTTGTTCTACAGGGACTGAGCTTCTAAGCCAACAAGAGTTGAGCAATACTTATAAATCATGTAATATATTGGAGGCATCTAAGCTCTGAAACTACCTGCACTGATATACTCATGCTGTCTTACTATACAGAGTGCCAGAATGAATTGCAGAGATGTTCTGAACTCATCTCTGTGTGGGAAATAGAATGGGAAGAACAACCCCTAGTCATGCTTTCATCAATGTCATGACATGCCAGTCTAACTATAATAGTTCTAGTAGAGAAGATTGCTGAGTGATCACTTGGCAAATAGAACAACTTTGTAACAGCTGACTACTCGAATTATATGCAACAACTTTGCCTTTAGTGTTGCCTCTGTGGTAGGTTTACAAGCCTATATTCAGACTTGCATTCGTTCAGCAAAAAGTTCGTGTGATAAATGGTTTGTATGGTACAACCTATAGCTGTTGTAGGGGCTGACATACTCAGCTGTACATCTTCCTTTTTGTGGATTATGCATCTCAGCTGAAATGAAAATGGGTTTTTTGGTTCATCCCTCATCTTCTGGGGATAGGTAATCTTAAACTGCATTCAACTTCTCAGATAACTTCAAGATTTGGGAGCACCTCAATAATAACTTGATCTGAGCTGCTGTAGATAAAGTGGGGCTCCAAGAGGAAAAGCGAAGGATGAGAAGACAGGACAGCAACTTCCGCTATCCAAGTTCTGTTTCATCAGTGAGGACTGAACTCTGAGGGAGTCTTGGAGCAAGTTAGTCCTTCAGTATCTTACACTGAACAGAACTTCAGAGAAGTTGCAATAGGACTGCAGCACTGTGCTTAGATTAGAAAGGAGAATTTTTAAGGTTTCAGCTTTCTTCTCTGCACTTAGTAGTTAACATCTAAATGCTTAAGTTCTGAGCATGAAAGAGAAAACAGTTTAGCAACTTACATAGGAGCTAACAGTTGGACAATTGTAATAAGACTGATCATAGGACTTAGCACTGACCTTGGATGGTTCACAGTAACTTTTCTGGCTGGGAGCTGTTAGTTCATATGAACAGTAGCTAGTGATCTGCTATTGTGATAAATGAAGCAGCAGTTTAAAATTGTGTTTAGCTGCTGTAACCAAGCTTCATTCTAGTGTGGTAGCAGTTGAACTTTGGCATCTCTTACGTTTTTTCTAGTAAGTCTGTCCATTACACTCAGCTTTTTACAAATGAGAAAGTGATAGTTGTGTTATGGCTGGGAGTGTAGTAATTTTCATTTTGATACTTGAATTTTCTACTCAGTTTTGAAAATAAATAGCTTAGCCATAGGTGATATTTAATGTCATTACATAATATTACTTAATACCAATAAACAGCTGAGCAGGGTATAGCTGCATTCACTCCAGTATGGAGTCAGTAGCAGTTCTGCTTGTGTCTGTGCTGCCTCTTCACTTCTGGTGGCACAAGCACTTGTGTAAACCAGCATGCTCCCATCAGCTGAGCTCCTTGCCAGTTCATTGCACTGTCACACCTGTTCATGGGAGGTTATGGGGAGTAAGAGCTCTGAAAGATCTTACTGGAAAGAGATGCTTTTAGACTACAGAAGAAATGGGCCTCGTATGAAAGGCCACTATTAATTCATTCCTCATATTTCATAAACTAATTAGGGAAAGTGTGAGGGTTTCACAAGGCTGCCTGGGGGGTCAGGAAAAAAAACACACTGCATTGTTTTGTCTCTGTTAATAGCTAAAAATTAACTGGCTACATCTGAATTGTACTTGGATATTTGTAGTCTTCTATACTTCTGTACTACACTCTGTGTGAAAAGCTTTTTTCCAATATCATCTAGTATGAGAAAGATGAGTGGCAGCTGTCAGATGAAAGGATTAAGCTTTGTCTGATCATGTAAGTACAAAATAGTTCAATTGTAGGCTGTGGAGTTGGGTGAAACATGGTAATGATAGCCCCACTTCAGTTTATTTAAAAGCAGGTGGGCATCTGAGTTCAGGTAGGCTGAGTGTCTTGGAATGGATGCAATCTAAAGCATCATTCACTGTTTTTATTTCTGGTATGCATGGTGCTAAACAAAATGTTGCATTTGAAAGCTCTGAATTCAGGGAAGTAGTGGGGGAAGTCAATTAATGTAGGCTAGTTATGTTTTTCAGTGTGCCTGGTGTGCTAGGCAGCAGTTAAATCTGTTCTTTCTCCTCCAAAGAGAAGACAGCACCTACCTCATAGGAGTGACCAAGGGCTGTTTCAGGAGTGTTTTCAAGCTACTTGAGACTTGCACATGTTTCCATAAAGCTAGCAAGACATAGCACTGATGTAGTGTGGTGGCAACTATACAGGTTCATGTTCAGTCAGTTTCCTATCCTCACTGGAAAGGGCTGAGCAGCTTCAGTAAGACTTCTCTTAAATATGCAGAGGAATTGCAATCAACTTAAAGGGAGAGCGAAGCCAGAATGAATGCATGCTCATCCAGTTTCTGCAGGAGCCAAAAGGTGGGCTTTAGTAAGTTCTCCTCTCACACTTTTCCATGTAACTTTAAATTTTCCCAGGGACTTTTTTTAATCAAAGTGATACAGATGATTGTTCTTGTACATGCAATCAACAGAATTTAAGAATGACTGATTGTTTTGGATGATTAAGTTCAGATGATGTATTGCAACTGAATTAAGTTAACCAGCAGGTGGTGTTTTCATTTGTAAGTGAGATCGGATCTCTTAAAGTGGCTGCAGGTATTTTGTAAACTTGAAGTTTTCTTAGCATCTTGTAGCTGTGTTGGTTTTTTTTTTTTAAATAAAGCATGAATATGGCACCAAAAAGCCTGAGTGGTACCTGGGTGCTCTCTTCCTTGATAAGCAGCTTCTAGTAGCAAATGCTCAAGAAGAATGAAAATAGGCTGGGAAGCCATTTTGCAAATGCATTAGGAATGAGAAGAATGACAAGGAGGTATTTTGTGGCATTCTGAACAGACAGATATTAGAATTAAGATTCCTTGTTGAAGAAGAATAAGGGAGGGCCTGAGAAGAATCATCCTCTAATCAGTTTAAGAAGTGAGACATAGTGCTGCATTCCCACATGGAATAACCTATAGGCAGTGAGGAAAGGATCTGTTAAGATGATTAAAGGTAGCTGAAGTAAAGTGCTAACAAAGCCAAATCCCTATAGCTTTCCAAATCTCTGTAGCTTTAAGACTTGTACCATTGTCTAAGCAAACAACAGTGCAGGCAACAGTATTGAAGATACCAGTTCAGGGAGGTAGGCTGCATCTAAGCTGAGGATGAGGTAAGACCTCCTGGAAAAGGCCAAACTAATCTGTAAGTAAGGTAAGTTTGATTAATCCAATAGTTTATTACATCTTCTGTGTAGGTGTAGATTCTCACTAATGCTGTGACAAAGCAGTCAGTATGGAAATCTGTTCTCTTGCTCGTGCTTCACTTCATTACTTTGCTAGGTGCAAGTAATTTAGATACTGTGATCTTTCACTGCAGTGCTATTTCCTGCACTGTTGTGAGGTACTGGATACCTGTATTGATGCAGGTCACTGCAGCATGAGGCAGTGACATTCACTTACTGTACACCTAAGGTCTCTCTGGACATTCTGGTGTAAGATGCTGTGAACCACTGGCTTCCTACAAAGTCAGGAGGGAATAAACGTAAACTAATAGCCAAAGGGCAACGACAGACCAAACCTTTTCTTTCTTCAAGCAATGTAGTTCACTGGTTCAGTCTTCCAGTGTGAGTTTGATGCATCTTTATGTAATAGTAACACCTGTGCTTGACTCCTGCTTCCAAGATGCAGTAGCCACTTCCAAAAGCAGCACTTAGGCACTCTTTTGTTTCTCACCTACTGTTAGGTAGGGCAGAGGCTGACTTTTTACCCCCAGGGTTAGAACTGCAGAAGATAACTTGGCTTGTGCTTAGCAGAGAAGGAACCTTATACAAAGAAGTACAGATGTTTTCCAATAGCCTCGACTCTAAAATAATTTCCCTGCTACCTATTGTGCCTAGCTGCCTCTAAAACCACAACTGTTGTCCAAGATGAGTTCAACATATCAGACAAGCAGTTCTAAGAGAAACAAATGAGTGAGACCGCATTTGTGGATCACATCTGTAGGCAAGTAAGTTATCCACTTCCAAGTTTTCCCTTAGACTGACTTACATTCTCTGCCAGTTAGAAGTAATTAACTCCCCAGGCTGATGTCTCTTTCTTTTCTCTGAAAAGATCTAGATTTTTTTTTAAATCTCATGTTGGTATCTGCTTTTTTCACACTGGTCATCGCAGTAGGCTGTCCTCTTTCCTTTCCTGTTTCTTGTCTTGATTATAAGCCTATATTAACCAAGATGCAGTACCTTTCCAGTGTTGCAAGACTCAGGTCAGTTAGCTGGTAAAGGGAAGCTGAAACTTAACCTCTTTCCTCAGTTCATCATCTCTTCAGCTCGTGGGTACCAGAGCTTGCTCAGTACTCAGTAAGTAGTGCTTCTTAATTAACATTATAAGACAAGTGTAAGAGCAGTGTACTTTCCTAGGAAACTTGGAGCTGCTGTATCTATGTCTTGTCAAAGAAAGAGCAGAGGACTTGTGAAGCTCAGTTTTTAATCTGGCAGAACTGCCCCTGCCCTGTTCAGCAGAGGGAGTGGGTATACAGTCAGCAGCACCACTAAGAGCTGCTGCCTGAGGGATCTTCCAAAGCATCCATAGCAAAAGACTAAAACTACTCTTGATGAAACATATTAGTAGTGCTCTATTGTTGGTCACTGATGTCTGAGCACTGCTTTTGCTTCCTAAAAGATATGGCTACGGCTACTGACTGCAACAGTAGGCATAGTAATGGCATTGTATGCACACTTCCTTTTTGTCATCTGGTTTCCTAGCTCTAGGTCTCTTCAGGTTTCCTGTTGTAGAAGTTACCCCTTAAATTGGGCCTGTCAAATCCGCTTGCTTCTTGACTATGTTCATCTACATCTAGGCTCGCATTCTGTTTTCAGCTGAAGTCTTTTTTTCTTACTGAAACAAGCCGGAGGGTGAAATCCCTTTTTTTTTTTTTCCTCCACAACACTGAAGTATATCTTTTGTCAAGTGCTGGCTCTATAGTGCTATGGCCACAAACAGTACATGGGACAAAGCTTGGAGCTTAACCTGTCAGCAGAGCAAATCCCAACCCTGACCACTGAGTCCACCAGCAAGTTTTCAAGAGAGACAGAAAGAGCCAACTGCTCTGCTGGTTCTCTTGGCAGGAATCTAAATAGAAAGGAGGAAAGCCTCAAAGCACTTCCTGCAGGAATCCATCAGAAAGAAAAAGCAACAACTCAAGTAACATCCTCTGACTTACTGTATACACTATGGCAAACATTATCACTGAAGTAAGAGATTATAATTAGAAGTATAAATTCCTTAACAACCCTAACTATGATGCATCGTTTTTCCTAAAGCCAGTGTTTGACTTAGGACGTTCATGATCCTTAACACATCACAAGCAAGGCAGGCTTTCAGAACAGTAGAACCCAGTTTGATTTGTTCTGTACATCACAGTCCATGCCAGCTCCTTTCCTGTGCAGCAATATGATGGGTGGTGACACTGTAACACCCTCCTGCCCTGTGCACCTGAAAGGTGAGGACAGAGTATTGCACAGCAGCTGCATTGCTGTACAACAATGGACTTGGGGTGAGTTATTCTGTCTCCCACTGGGTGAGGCTGCCTCATAAGTCCTGCTCAGGGCAGGGATCTGGTGACAAACTGCAAAAGCATCCCCAGCTGCTCTGCAAAATATTGCCACAAGGAGACCTGGGAGGCACTGCTATCACTTTCAATTAAGTGTTCAAATTAAGTGCCTTCATTCTTAACTGGGTGTTTTACAGCTGCTGAATAAAATGGTTTTGTTCAGAAAAAAAAACTTCATTATTTTTGAAAAAGGTGCATTCACCCACAGCAGTCCCAAATGCATTAAAATCAGTGGGCAGCTCCACATCAATGCTAAAATCCATTCAATAAACATTCAATAATACATTCAATACACAAATTGCTCACTTCTCCTGATCTTTTTTTTTTTTTTTTTTAGATCTCTCAACCCTGGCAGCTTTTTCTGACCAGCTCAGCGCTACCTCCAGGTTTAATGTAGCTGTGCTAGAAGGCTGCTGTGGTTTGAGCTTTGTGAGATACTGGCAGATAACAATCTGGGCAGGAGATCAAAAGCTAAACCAGCTGCATTGCAGTGCAGGCTTCTTCTGAGGGGTTGCTGTGTCTGCACAGACAGCTCTGTGCTTTGGTTTACTCCATCTGTGAAGCATAACTGACCTGATACACGTAACCTCAAACTATGTAAGGCTTTAGACTTGTTAGAAATATGAAGGCAACGGATGAAATCAAGCCTTGGTTACACATGGCAATCCTTGACTTGCAAATTCTTAGAAGTGTCTATTGGTTAAAGCAGACCTACATCTCACAACTAGCACTGTCATCACCCTAAAATAATATATATTTGGATGTGCTTTTCAATTAAAAAAAAAAATCAAATTAGAGGTCAAATTTTGCTTATAGAAAACAACGCTTAGGTTTTGGTGCCAGTTTAAGCTGTCATCATAGAATCATTAAGAATCATCTTAGAAAAGACCACTAAGATGACGTAGCCCAACCACCAACCAACCCATCCTCACCATGCCCACTAATCGTGTCCCTCAGTGCCACATCTCTACAGTTCTTGACCAGCTCCAGGAGCAGTGACTCCCTGTGCAGCTTGTGCCACTGCCTCACCACTTAGCTTTTCCTAACCATTCTTTGTACCATCATGTAACAGGATGGAAGAAAAGGTTAGCACATACCATACTGGCACATTCTCCCTATTTGATAATGGGTTTATAAAACTGTAAGCTGGTGGGTTCATGCAGTGTCTTGAGACCAGCAGAGTTGGTGTGAATGCCATAGCAGAATTTTGCTACAAACAGTGTTGATTCCAGCCTGTGCATACCACGTGCAGTGGTGTACCTACAGGTGAATTTGTCATTAAGAACCACATTAAGTTTGTGGATGACAGTAAGTTGGGAGCAGATGTCAATCTGCCTGAGGGTAGGAAGGCTTCACAGAGGGATCTGTATAGGCTAAAGCCCATTGTATGAACTTTAACAAGACTGAGCTCTGAGTCCTGCACATCGGTCACAACAACCCCTGCATCACAACAGGCTTGGGGCAAAGTAGCTGGAAAGCTGCACAGAGGAAAAGAATCTGGGGATGTTAGCTGACAGCTGGCTGAACATGGGCCAGCAGTGTGCCCAGGTGGCCAAGAAGGCCAATGGTAATCTTTTGTTTTTCACTTATATCAGAAATGGTGTAGCCTGCAGGAGCAGGGAGGTGACAGTCCCCCTGTACTCATCACTGTTGAGGCCACATCTCAAGTACTGTGTTCAGTTTTGGGCCCCTCACTACAAGACATCAAGGCCCTGGTGTGTGTCCAGAGAAGGGCAATGAAGCTGGTGAAAGGCCTGGAGCACAAGGCTTGGGCGGAGCAGCTGAGGGAACTGGGAATAGAAGGCTCAGGGGAAACCTTATTACCCTACTAATCCCTGAAGGGAGTTTGTGGCAAGGTAGGGATCAGCTTCTCCTGTGTAACTGTGAGGCTGAAGTAGAGCTCCAGCAAGCTGAGGATCATCAACAGCTTTCATCAGCATTCCAAGAAAGAAAAAATTTCTTCTCATGGCAGTGAGGCAGTGACACAGGCTGCCCAGGGAGGTGGTGGTGTCACCATCCCTGGAAGCATTCAGGAAACACGTAGAAGTGGCACTGAAGGACGTGCTTATTGGGCGTGTAGGGATAGGCTGGCAGTTGGACTAGATGATCTTCAAGGTCTTTTCCTACCCTAGCAATTTTATGATTTTAAGTTCAAAAGGATTGGCCTACTGAAAACTCCCAAAGCCCCAGACCTCTCCCTCTCAGGCCCTTGGTGCTGGTGGGACATGAGAACATTCAGCTGCCATCTGAGCTGGTTCCACAGAAAAGAGCCTATGATTGCAGCAGCTTCCCAAAGGAAGCTGAACTCCTGCATGTAGGGGAGGAGCTGCTGGTTCTGTGTATACATATGATAAGAACTGTATTTGTGAATGCACACTACAAATAAGCATGTTTTGCTGTTCCTCTTGTAGCTGCCCCTTCAACTGTTAGCCAGAACTCCTGGTGACAAGACACATTTTGTCCCAGCCTTCCCATAGCATACTAGCATGGCTACAGCAATGCTTGCCTCAGCCACATTAACCACTGGCCCCGAGACTGTGAGCATAGGTTGGGCCTTCAACAATGAGAAGCCAATTCTCCAACAAGCTTCTCTCTTAGAACATACCAAGTATTGACATTGTAAGTTACTTCACAACCCCTTGCTGTAAAGCCCTAGAGGAGCTCAAATAATTTCACAATAGCACAGTACAAATGACCATCGTACAGGGTTTCCTCATGCATTACTGGAAGCTTTAGTAAGACACAGATCCGGCAGAAAAGAAATAAGCAAGCACAGCAAAGGAGAAAGCTGTTTCTAGTTCCTGCTGCTTGGAGGATTGCCACAAGGCTCTCTGCCATGTTTCACTTCCCCAGAAAATTCAAGTCCGCATTCTCCTCTGTTAGGCACCCCATCAACACCATAATGTGCATATATATGTAAACATCACTTACCTGAGACTACGGGCAATGAACAGCAGCAAAGCAGATGCATTCCCATAACACACAGGTATCCCATTCTGTGCAACAGCCTCCATCTTCTTATGTCCTCCAGACCGTCCCAGAGCAGACCAATATCCTGGTTTCGCCATGCTGGCCTCCCAGCACCGCCACAGATCCTAGCAGCTAGAAGCCTCCTCACGCCAAAAAACCTTACCAAAGGAGCCACATGGCTCCTAGTGGCACAAACTGTGACCTTCGTTCCTTACTGCATCTGCTGAGCATTGAGATTACATATGCTAGACAGCAGTAAGAAGGTGGAAGAGCTCTGGGGAGAGCCTAGGGCCTTATATTTTTGCAGGAAGTCCCTCAGTCACAGGAACTCAGCTAGAATAGAGTTCAGGAAAGGACTATCTTTTTCTTGGGCTCACATCACCCTCCACAACTTCAGAAGCTATTCAACTTCTTCATGAAAGTAAACTGAGAGCATGAGCTAGAGCACAGAACAGTGTTCTCTATGCTGTTCCAGGAAAAAGACCCCCCCCCACTCCTATAAATAGGGACTGCTGATGGCCTTGGCAGCACCTGGGGCTGATCTTGCTGCAGCCCTTGCACCTGGTGCAGTTGGTTGGAAATCCTTAAAACACTGAATAATTCTGCTCTCAAGAGCCTCTTCTCATGTGCCCCCCACAATCCTCCAGTAAATCCTAAGAAAACTTGTGCACACCACAGGACGAACAAGTGTAGCTTTTCATGGAGCCAAAGGCCTGTGCCACCAGCGTCTGGTATGGCTGGACAAGTAGGAGCAATGCCTGCTACTTGTGTGGGACAGATTGTCCCTTCAGGCCTGGGGAGGGAGATTTCACTCGACTAAAATCACATCCCCAGTAATAGCCTTCAGCTGAGGCAAGAGGTCGGCCATGTTGAGAAAGGCCAGAGCCCAGACCTGCAAGCATGGATTGGTGCATCTGCAGGCCACTCAGGCAGCCCAGATCTGGAGGACATCACTGTAGCATGTTTTTTTGGTGTTTTTTTTTTTTTTTTTTTTTTTTTTTGCAGTCCAGCCGTTAGACATGTCCTCATCAAAAGCCCCAATCCATTTTTCCATCCTCATCTTTTCCTGTATTACAAGGGAGGACGATAAAACCTGGAGCTTCTCAGGCTCCAGTGCCAGGTGTTCTGTGCTGAGCAACAGCTGGATAATGGTGAACAAAGGATTGGATTCCTCTCTCTTTACCAGTTTGCTCTGCAATATCAGTAAATACACACGGGGATGTGCAGTCCAGTGATGGCAGAGGCTCAGGCCTGCCCAACCTCTGCACCCTGCAGCGAACACGGGGCTGCTGCCCCTGAGGTGTGGCAGGAACTATATCTTCTGCAGATTTCTTCCCTCAGAAATCTTGTTTCCATCCCTCTGGTCCACCCAGAGGTTTGGAGTATGCCTCAGCAGATGTCCTGGCTGGGGACAAGAAAGAAAACCTGTCCGTGTTTGGTAGTGAGTCCTCACCAGAGGACTGTGCATGGGAAGCCATAACTGCCGCCATGAGGGTGCCAGAGGCTGGAGGAAGGCAGGCAGGAGCAGGGCATGCAGCGCCCTCCGTTAGGTCTATAACTCTGACTCTGGTTCCCTTCTCCAGCAGAAAGACTCATCCCACCAGGAGTTAAGGAGACGCAGGTTCTCAGCTGCTGTGTACTTCAGAACTGGATATGCAACTCGGATGATTCTTTGACTCACCATCCTGTGAAATGCACTTTATTTATATGAAAGCATATAGAACGTAGCTAAGGCAGCTCCAAGCTACAACAAAGGATTTATCTTCTTTTGACAATTGCGCGTGGCTTCCCTGTACATCCTGAAGACTTCACAGCCGTCCACATTTATGCAAAACCAAAACCAGGATGGCAGAAAACCTCCTTCACTTACACAGAGAAGATCCCAGCACCTCTCCATCACCGTGCCATGCTGTTGGACGCGCAGGTGTGGCTGCAGCTGACAGAAGGCCACGCCACCAGAGCCCAGCACCTGCATGGGATAATCAGCACCAACACGGTCTCTTCTGTTTCCAGTTGCCATTTTAAGAAGATGCCCTCAAAGCAGAGCACCATTTCAAAGGGTTTGGGCTACCAGAGAACAGAACAGCAAATGCATGTGGTTGACAATGTGCTGCCTCTGGCTCAGTTCAAGCGAGGGAAGAGAAACAGCAATGCTGCTCTGCGGGGCACCTCTGCTTCACACACTGTCCTCCAGCTCAAAACCAAACGCCAACAAACCCACAAGAAGAGCCACGTCCATTTTGGAACCTCTAATTTTTAAATATAACATTTTATTGCTTAGATGGTTTGATACAGAACAACTTTTATTTTGAATTTGGAAGTACTGTACAACTGAATAAAAAGAGGAATAAAAGTACCAAAACAAATGTGTGATTCTCTGTTCATGTGGCATAAACCAGTCTTGTACACAATTCGTAGCAGCAGTTTAAGTTCCCTTTAGAAAAATATGAATTCTACATATTTATTACTGTTTCCTGCATGGGATGAAATCACTAGGATTAACCTTCCTTTGTGGGGAGAGAAGAGAGAAAGGAGACACACAGAGGAGAGAGAAAAGTACGAATCATTCTGAAAATGGAATCAGTCTCACATAGCCCCGAAAAGTTATTTCAGAATTGCCTCAAACAAGGTGTTTTTTTTTTCTTTTTTCTTTTTTCTTTATTTCGTTTTGCGCTTTCACAGTCAAGTGCTCAATGTAGTGATTGAATTATCTCCACGTTAAGTCCATTGCAACTCAGGCAAAAGAATTTCAGAAGATCCTTTTCTGTTTGTTTTTTGTAAAAGCCCTGAGAGAGGAAAAAAAATAAAAATAAAAAGATCCAAACAAAAATCGTATAGAGACAAATTAGCTGAACATGCAAACTAAAGCCTAAGATTCACCCATAGTTTAAACACATTATAAATTTCACAGTTTAATATTGGGGGAGGAGGGGAAACAAAAAACCCAACAACAGCAACAGTTCTCAGTCAAACTCAACTAATAAAAATGTCAATAAGATGTGGCAAGACCTTATACTCTACTAGGATACAGATAAAGGCTAAATAAAGCTTTAACTCAATAGTGATTATTGCTAGCAGATGTCCCGGCAGGCTGCTGGGAATTCATTACGTGCTACATCGTTCTGCAGCATATAGTTTAGTAATGGCTTCTCCCCCACAGTATTGCGCAGTTTAGTGTGGAGAGTTGCAAAAAACAAAAACAAAACTGAACAAAAAAAAAAAAATTAAAAAAAAAGCCCAAATAAAACAAAATGAATAAACAAACAAAAAAAAAACCAAAAACAAAACCCCACAAAATAACAAACAACGAGAACCAAAAAAATACCCCAAATAATAATAATAATTATTATTATTATTATAATAGTAATAACGATTTAAGGGATGTGTGAACTGGTTTTCATTAAGTAGAATGCACCTGGGTAGTGAATTTAGTGAATCATTGGTTCTGACTGACTCTCTGGCGTTAGCTTCGTTTCTGAACTGGTTCAAACATCCCTATTTAAAAAAAAACAAACAACAAAGCAAAAAATAGAAATCACATATACCTCAACCATTTTTTTCTTATTCTATCTGCAAGAATATTACTCAAGAAAGTTTCTCTTCCTTTGAATTCCAGACAGTTACATTTCAGTCTCCAGAAACTTTCGGAGAATTTTTAATATAGATATAGCTATATATAGATATATATTATATAATATAGCATGGGTCCGAGGCCCACGTCCTCCATGTCTGATGAAAGCAGGAAAAGCGGATCTGCGGGGTGGGGAGATCACAGTGCGGGTTGGGGCTGAGTGGTGGCATAGCACAGTGAGGCTCCGGCATCGCTATTATGGCTCTGTCTGTCCCAGAGGTCATGACTGAAGGACAATTAACAAACAACAACAACAAGAACAACAACAACAAAAACGCCACCCGCTCCTTGAAGCGTGCAGCTACAGTAGGAGACATTTCCTTTAACCCCTTCAACACTGGCGGCTGGAGTGTCACCTGTTGCCGGCAACAGGAGCCATCCGGAGAAATCCCAGCTGCCAGCATTAAAGGGGTTAAATTACTGATATGAAATTTAGACACACACCTCAAGTCTTCAAGCATCAACCCCAAAATCTCAGGAAGAATTTCTATTTATTTATTTTATTTTTTTTTCCTTTTTCTTTTTTTTAATTTAATTACTTAATTTATTTTTTTTTTAACATGTCTTATATCTGTAGTTTTATCACCAGTAGTATTTTCTTGCTCCAGAACATGACAGTAAGTAGCAAGATGACGGTAAGGCTCGCATTTCTCTCTTGCTCGCTTTTGACTGGAAGACTGAGTCACTTGGCTCCGAAGGAAGGCGCGCTGCCGCCGGCTGACGGCACGGAGCTGGCCGTCCTCGGGCTTGTGCACCACGAGCAGCGGGGCGTTCCCTGCACGGCTGTGATGACAACCTGCTGGCCTCTGATTGACTCTCCGGTCAGAGGAAGGGTTTCGATTAAAGTACAGTAGAAGAGCTGCAACATAGGAGGAGGAGTTGGTGAAAGCTTGAAGTCAAAACATGTAAAGAGGGGATCCAAGCTGCGTTATACGTCTGCGTGGGCAAATATTGCCCATTGGTTTCTGCTGACTGCAGAGACAAGCAAACTGATGAATTTATAAAATAATTATAAAATAATAATAATAATATACTGAAGCAAATCAAACATATATAACAGCGGGTGCATAATTTCCATAGGTTACGTTGCTATGTAACTCTTCTCTGTATACGCACTCAGTCCACGACGGCCAGAAGAAAAACCCTAGTATCTAGAACACCATTTCTAACGCTGAAAAGTGGAAACAAGTATGAGGTTGAAATTCTTTGCGCTTCCTGCTTTTGGCTCCAACCACTTTGAACACCTTCGGCTGCCACGCTGCTAATGCCTGGAACAGGCTTAATGCTCCACCGTGTGGCAAATGCGAAAACATCTACTGAGAAAACAACAACCGACATCTCGTCTGCGTTTCCTCTGACTGTTCTATATGAAATTCACATAAATTGCTTCCAGTTATTGGCTGTGGTATCCAAGGGCCTCCCACCCCACTGCCCCGTTTCCAGCTCAGAGAACAAACACAGAGACTATCAGATATACAAGACCAAGCTCACACACACCAATACAAAAGGTAACATTAATGCTTAAATGAAAAAGGTCCTCTCCAAATAATTCATTAAAATATTAAAAAAAATCATTTTTGGAAAAAAAAAAAAATCTATGATACCAAAAGATCTAATAAAGTAGTAAGGCACTCAAATCAGTATATACTGTAGTCTCTTGCATTATTATACTGAAAGGCATATGGCACTGCATCCAGTCTGCCATACTCTCCCCACAGCTGTAGGTCACTCTTCTGAAACGAGACCCTGGAAACCTTGCTCTGCTGGCTTCAGTTTGTGTGCTGGGATGGGCCCAGCCTCCTCGCAAGTCATTCTACCCCCAAGAGCTGAGGCGTGCTGTCTGCCGAGGCAAGAATGTGATTCATGGGAGACTTTTTGTTGTGCATCTCCAGCAAGTCTTGAATGAAACCCGACGGTCTCTCTAGCTCCGAGCTACCCCGAGGCTCCTGGTCTTTTGCAGGTTGCTTCTGTGCGCTCTTGGCAGGCTCCACGAGGCCGGCACCGGTTCCTTGCCCGCTTGGCCTCTCCTCTTCGCAGAGCACGTCCTTGGCCACACCAACCAGGGACTCCTTTCGGCTTCTGGTGCTGGAGGGGGGGCTGCCAACAACCCCTGCGGAGTCGCACTCGTTTTCTGAGATGGGGTTGGTGCCACTGTGGCTAGACTCATTTTCGCTGTCTTCCCCACACCTCGACTGGGTCTCCTCCTTGTCGCTCTCCTTCCCGTGGTTTCGAGTATTTTTGACTTTCTGGTGTATGCGCTGGTGACGAACCAGGCTGTGCTTTAGAGTGAAGGTCCGTTCACAGGTTTGACATTTGTACGGTCTCTCGCCTGCAAGAGAATGAAAATAGGAGGTCAGCCATAAGGTCACGAACACACCTTCCTCTTGTTTCAAGCAGCTTAAGATGCTCCGCACTGGAAGCTCAGTATTTTCATCAAACTTTGGTGTTACTTCTATGTGGTCTTTTTGCTTCTGTATTATCGTGATATGCAAGCAGGTGTAAAGGTCCTGGAGCACCTGTCACTTCAGAAATACAGATGGGTTCTGTCCCTTTATAACTTGATAAGATTGGAGTACACTGTGCACTGGTGTCCACTAGAGCTTTATAATCCTGTGGTTCTGATGTGCCAGGCCATTGAACCCACACGGTTCAATGAACCTGATTTTCCCTTTCCTCCCCCTGGCTGGAGACATCAACCCTCTAGGATCAAGGTGGGCTTTCCATCCCACCTCCTCATATCACCTCCAGTCACACAGTAAAACCACAGGATAGCACACGGTGTACCCACTATATCTTCTCCTTTGGCTCTGCACTAGGAAGGGAGGAAGACCACGAGCCCCAGGTGCTTGTTAGCATCCTATCTACAGCAGCCCGCCATGGAGGTTCCAAGTTACAGGCCCTGCCACATGCAGAGAGTGGATTTGAGATAGGAGGACACTGCCTAGAGACCTGTGGTCAGCAGGGCTTAAGAACTGAACCACACTGAATAGCACATAAAAGAATATTTCCTTCTCCTAGATACTGGCAGATGAGTTATTTACCTAAATCAAAGAGAAGCTGTCATGAACTGCTCTTGACAGAGCAACTACTACTCTTTTTGTGAAGCAGAAGGACAGCACTGCTGTTTCAAAATGTGAAGAGTAACTAAAGCAGACAGATTTATTAGGCATTCACAGGACACTAGAGGTGTCTGTCAGCAGTGGTCAGTGTTTACTGAAACATAAACAAATGAAAAACACAGAATCATAAAATCATAAAGGTTGTAAATGCCCACTAACCGCGTCCCTCAGTGCCACATCCACACAATTCCTGAATACCTCCAGGGACGGTGATTCCACCATCTCCTTGGGCAGCCTGTGCCACTGCCTCACCAATCTTTCTGAGAGAAGATTTTCCCTAATATCCAACCTGAACCTCCCCTGGTGCAACTTAAGGCCTTTCCTCTGATCCTACCACTATTACCTGAGAGAAGAGGCCAACCCCTACCACACTAAAGCCTCCTTTTAGAGAGTTATAGAGAGCACCTGCCTTGGGATGCTGTTAAAAATCTGCTGATGTTCTTCAGCCTGCTGGAGCTCTACTCCTATTTCTGAAACACTTGAAAGCTCTTAAAGAAACCTCTTCACACCTGTGCAAGAAATGCTACTCTCCAGACAAATTTTTTCCACTCACTTTGCAGCCCTAAGCCTCAGAGCAGCTGCAGATCAGATCTTATGCTGTAATCTGCTCTTAGAACCACTTATTGCATCTGAAATGTTTCAATAGTTTCCTTAGCATAAGCTCCTAGAAAAACAAAGCTCTGCTGACAAAACTGCCTGCAGATCCTGGCCAAGTACAGTGCCCCAAGGTACTTGCCACCACTGCCCTGCCAGCCTGAAGAGCCAAAGGTCCCACCCTGACAGCTTCATCCCGTGCTTCTGGTTGCCGTTGCTAAAGACTTCTCAGTGGTGCGATTCCATCAGGACACCACCAGTGTGGAGTAAGCCAGTCCTGCTGTCCGTGGGAAGCATGACACTTCTGAGCGAAGTTTCTCCTTGCTGTTGACAGAGGACAGGGCTCCAGTCCTGGAGCTCCAGCCAGGAGCTTTTCTGGTCAGCTGCCTTTGCCTACCCCCAAACAGTGCAGCTCTGCAGCTCACTCTGTGACCGAGACCCCAGAATCCCCCAAAACTACATGCCAGGGTGAAGGAAATGTCTCAGCCTGACTGCCATTCAGCAGGCACGCAGTTTGCCAGGGGTTCCTTACACACTTTAGAGTGCCCCAGAAGTTCCTCTTCTGAGAAAAAGTATTCCAAAAAGTATTCCAAAAACTTTCTATATTCATCTTGAATCAAGCATGGTTAAAACCAAAGTATAAGCAATATTACACAAAGACAGCACTCTGCCACGTATCTGAGTGGATGGGAGGAAGAGAAGGAGGATGGTCAACCAGTACTGAGTCAACCACAGCACTGAGGCAAAATCTGCATTTGAAAACACATTATCTAAACAGTGGTAATGTTTAAATTTATTACATTTGAAGAACTGACCCAGATTTCTATTCTATTCTAACCTATTCTATGTTTCTTTGTGACACTGACATCCTTCAGAGTCAAATAAGAAAGAGAAACAAACAGCAAAAAAAATAGATGTATCGATATGGTCTGTGCATCTCAGCATGCATTTAAAACACGTAGTATGGGAATCACAGGCACACAGCAGTGTATCATTTAGGTCTAACATTCAGCATGTTAGATAATATAATCTTCCTGAATCTTCTGAATTAGTATGAAAATAGCCAGAAGAGCGAGATCCATCCCTTGTTTCACTCAAGCTTTGAATCCTCAATACTGGATGAAAACAGGTCATCTTTGCACTTGAGAAGTCAATTCCAAAGGTAAAAAGTTTTGCTAAGGCACTAGTATTTAGTGTAGCTTGTTAAACATCCTCTTCAATTACAGCACAAATATTTTGTAACCAAAGTTAATCACAAAAATACTGTCTTCAGCAGAAAGCATTTAAAAATACTTGAAATGTCAAACTGCTCCATTTTCCCACGTCAGAACAGCCCTCTGAGAGGTAAATACATCATTATTGAGGATGTACAACTAATTCACTCTTGAGCTAGCTCATGACTTCATCTCCTTCTCAATGCACTGCTGAAATTTATTGCATAAAGCAATCCCTAGTACCTTAATTACTGAGTAATCAGACAAAGATTTTACTACCTGTATTACACATTTTCTGCCAAAGGAAAAGAAGAATGCAAATTATAGCTGTGCCTTTCACTCAAGCAGAAGGTCGCGTGTATCACCAGCATGCTATCAGTACAGGCCCAGATAATCAGACAAAAGCACACACTCTCTCTAAACTTTCACTCAGAAATGAAGCCTTACATACTGTCATGTTTATCCACTGCCTATCAAAATACTGGGAAGAGGTGTGGCCATGCACACGTGATGGGAAGGGAGTGAGAAGCTGGACTGTGTGGAGATCTACATACTTGTCCTAACCTTCAAACACTGTAAACAAACATGGGGGAAAAACATTTGGGAGCTGAAGATAAGGTGGTGGTGTAACTATTCCTGCTTCTTTAATAGGTGCTTTAAATGGCTGATTGGGGAAGAGATGACAACTCACAGCTACCTTTGGGACTAAAACCAGTGTCTCCAACTTCATGCACTAGCAGTAATTGTGCACCTAAAGAGAAGATGCATCACTGTGGTGACAGATCTGCTTATTATCTGCTCTGCCCTGAATTCTCCTCTTACCTGTATGAGACCGCATATGTCGTGTCAAATCTTGCAGAGACCAGAAACGCTTGTTGCACACAGTACAGACTTTCTTTCTTTTGTCTGCTTTTGCAGTACTCTTAGCCTCATCAGTCTTTGGTATTTTGTCATCACTGCTCTTCTCAGTGGACTTTCTCTCTGTGCCTTCCCCCTCAGAGATGCTTTCGCTCTCTTCATTCTCCTTTCCTGTCGCCTCACAGTCCAGAGGAGACTCCACTACCTTCAAGTCCATCGGAGACTCTTCCTGCTCAAGACCGGAGTCCTGCATCAAGGGAGCTCCTGCATCATCCTGGATGCTTTTGCTTTCATCCTCACTGCTCCTTTCATCTTTTCTGTCCTCACGAATGTGGGCCTTTTTGTGACGGCTAAGAGTGCCAGCAAACTTGAAGGTTTTGCCACAAACATCACAGGCATGTTTCCTTTCAGTCTGAGAATTGCTGCCTGCACTCTGGTCACTCTCTGCCAGCTTGAAGTCCATTAATTTGCTGGCAAAATTGAGGTCAAGACTTTTGTTACTTACAGAATCTTCCTCAGGGCCCTCTTCATATTCATCTGCTTTTTCTTCGGCATCCTCTTCTGCTGGCGGGGAGTCAGCCTTTGGCTCCTCCTTGGGGCTGCACTCACTCCCTGGTAGCTCGCTGACTTCCTCTGGCTGCTCCTTCTCACAGGATGTCAGGTCCAAGACTTCACCCCCTGTAGCAGGTGCTTCCGCATCAGCCTGACTGTCTGCAAGCAAACAGAGAGAAGCTTTCAGTGGGACACTCTCCACTAACACACACAGCTACCAGTGGTGAGGATTCACAGACCCACAAGCAGTGCTGCCGATCAAGCGTCCGAACACCTGCCTTATCCTATCTATCACTCAGTAACTTACAGCTGAAAAGAGATCAAAACATCACAGAACCAATCAGAACAATGATTAAAAATCGGTTAAAAAATGCTTTATTTTCTAAAATAAACTCACACCCCTAGCAATTTCTTGAGGTGTGATGCAATCATTTTTATCAGAGAATACAAAATGCTGCAACACCAAAGAAAAGCTTAGGTCACTACTGCTACAAATGTACTGCACCAGAGACACATGGATAGTATTATCTGTAAACAGGTGTACAGAATATGGATATAGACTGAAGTAACGTATGTCCTCGTGTTACTCTGATAAAATTGTAAGCAGTGGGAAATGTTTTCCAAAGGGAATATAAAGGCCTCATGCAACCAATTGGTACAATTAAATGTCAAAGGTTATCACAGGACAGGTAGAAAACCAGCTATGTATCAGATAAGCAAAAGATGCTGAAGTTTGTCTACATGTGGGTCTTTGACATCACCTGGATTTCACCTGGAAACAAAACATTAAGCAAACAAGCAGCAGTAGTAAGCATCCTTTGCTGTTTCACCAACCCTCCAACAAAAAGGCAAAACATGCTTAAGATGTCCACCTTAATGACGTTCTCTGCTCCCCTATCAGTCTGCACCATTACCATAGCTAAAAACAAGACACTTTCAAGCAACACAAAATGAGTAAGGCAAACAAAGGGGCAGAGCTGTACCTCTTTCAAGCTCCATACAAACACTGTAAGTACCAAAGTGGAAAAAAGCAGGACTGAAAGGCTCAGTGTTTCCTTGTGTTAACTCCTTCCCCATCTCCTTGTTGACAGTGTGTAGCTGAGGCAACAAGACCACACAACAGTCAGTGCAGCATTTATCTGCAAGCCCAATAGCTGCTGGGTAACCGCAGGGGTTCAGAAACTCCAGATGAGCAGTTTAAGTCCTCCATTTGACACAGTACAACATGTGCATGTCCCTGCATTGCCCAGATTTCCTACTATAGGATTCTTTTTGTAAGCAAGAAGTAATCACAGAAGGTATGAACTTCAGACAAACTGAAGTTCAAATGTAGCCTTGCAATATAATTTGCATCTACTTCATTTTCTTAGAATCACCACAGAATCATCAAGGTTGGAAAAGACCTCCAAGATCACCCAGTCCAACTGTAAGTGATAATCAATGGCCATTAAACAAACGTCAAGGCTAAGCAGCATTTTCAGATTGTGAACTATCACTTAATACAGCATAATCCTTGACACACTTCCTTTTCTGGGGAAGTCTGAGTGGGGTGGACTGGAGGAAAAGAGTGAACTGTCAAAAAAAAAAAAAGAAAAGAAAAATCTCATGTTTTTATCAAAACAGATCTGGTTTGCACAAAAGCTTTCAACAAAGTTCACTGCTCATCTACTTATCTACCCGCTAAAACATGCAACTGTGCCCTAATCGGTGTGTAATGCTAGAGAACTTGAGGGCATCTGGAAAAAAAACATCACCTACAAGTGCCCTACACATTTGCCTTTGAATTCTATGTTTTGACTCATTGCTTCTTGCCTGGATAAACGAAGGTAAAAAATTTAAATCAAGTTATTACAAACATCAGGAGGCATTTCTAAAAACCCAGCTGAAATCTCAAAGCATAATAATTAAGCAGCAGCATTGCTTTACAACTTGGAGAAATGAGAGACAGGTGTGGGTGAGAAGCAGGGGGCGCACACAGCATTCTCAGTAACCTGCAGGCAGCAGGGTCTTGTGGCTGATGGTGCAGGCAAGGCAGTGAAACCAGAACCCAAACCCAGGCCACGTCCATACAGGGGAAATGTTTTAAAAAACAAAACAAAACAGAGGAAGCACTGCTGTGGTTTTCTGGCCTGCTGCCTTCTTCCACACATGGCATTCTGGGGACTGGAACAGCACATCTGTGTCTCACTGGAAGTGCTTCAGCTTAGCCCAAGAGTTTGGATGAAAGGAAGGATTAATGACGAGAGACATGACTACATGCTGCTGCTGAAAGGGTTCTTGTCCTTGACCATGGCCACCACTCTTACTTCAACCATAGTGGTGCTAACATTCACACACCACACGGTAAGCAATGTCTTTTTCACCTCAGCACAGATTTGGGGTGAAATGTGGATTTGGGGTGCAAGGACATGAAGTGACCTCATACTCAGTGCTCCAAGGGCAAAGGGAAGGGAAACCACAGAGGATTTTCCTTCTCAGCAGCCCTGGTTGCTGCAATCATCAGCAGGTATTTGTGAATGATGGATGAAAAGACAAAATTGGCAAAGTGGACCGAGATACAGAGATCTTCAATGAAGCACCTGCATGGCTGCTGCACCCCAACACTGGTGCTCACCCTCAACAAGATGAGCTGCATGGGTGAGGCGAGGAAACACTCCTGTGAGGAAACTGTGTGAGGCCAAAGGAAAACTGAAAGCAGAATGAGAAGAAGGGCTTTACTGGAGGAAAGTATCTTATGATGGACAGAAGTATAAGCATGAAGAGTCCAGGATGGAGGGAGCTTCACTTCTGTCACGTCAAGAGCCACACTCAGTAACTCCTTGCTGCTCAAACACAAGGCAGCAGACGCCGAGCAAGATGACTCTTCAGACAGGAACTATTGGGAGCAATGTTCAGGAGGGGAATACAAACCAGAAGCATTCCAGAAGGGGAGTAAGAACCAGAGGCGGCCAGAAACTAAGTGTTTTGTTTTAAAAACCCCAAACACAAAAGCCTTGTCAACTTTTAATTTCAACATGTTGCATACTGTGCATCATTTTCCACTTTTCCCTTTTTTTCCCCTAACTTTTCCTTGCTGTGCTTTAAATATTTGCACAATGTATTATTTTTTTTTCTTTTAAGAGGAAATTGTTCAATTAATTGTACTCAAACTCTGTCTCCTTTTTTCTCCCCTGTGCCCTTCCCACTTGTAGTTCCCTCCTTGTATTGCTGCCTCACAATTACATTTTCATGTGGAAGAGAGATTGGGCCCGTGGGACAGGTGATGTAGGTGGTGTTGCCTTACCAGCGCAGGCTAATGGGTGAGGATGACATTAAGAAAAAAAAAATATGAACCTTAACCAACGGCATTCAGGAAGGAAAAAGACCTCAGACACCAGCAGCATGGATACACAAATTTTCTCTTCCAAAACCAGCTCATCACAATAGAATGAACGCTTCCAAAATTCGCTTGTAGACTTGGCCAGGAATATCCTAAAGTGTGGGCTTGGGTGAGCACTCTTCCTTCCCACCCACACTAACAAGACCTGCTGCCTTTCTTGTCAAGGAAGAGCTTTGCAGACTCCTTATGAAACTACATGCATATCACAAAATGGCAGCTCCTGACTAGTCGAGCTACTCTGTGGTTACCCCCAACCTGTGCGGTTGGTTTCGTAGCTGGTGAAAAAGCAACCTGCTTTGCACAAAACCTGATTCTGGGGATGGGTGAGAATCAGCCCTGCTGTGCTGCGGACAAACTGGAAGAGCAGCGCGGGGAGGCGTGTGGGAAAGAGGACTGTCGTGAGGATGGCCTCACTGGTGCCTGGTGTGGGGCTCTTCCTGCAAGGCCGACGCTGATGCTTCTAACTTGTTTACAGGTCCCTCTGTACAAAACCTTGCTGGCCACACAGAATGCTGTACGACACGGGGAAGGATTCTAACCAAGCCTTCAGATCTGAGCAAACACTCCTCCAAAGGGCCTGAGCTCCTCTCATATGGGTCACTTTTGTTTCCAGAATCAGTGGCTCCATGATTTCATTGGTTTATCATGCTGTGCAGCCGCACGCATTTGAGGCAGTGAGGAAGGCATGGTACAAGGAAAAGGTCTGCTGTTTCTGCCTTTTATTAATGCTGAAAACGCTCTCCAGTCTGCTTGTTATCCCACAGATAAACTTGGAGAGGACAAGAGCAGAACTGCCCTTAACGAGGCCCCTACCCACTGCCACTTTCTCAACACCTGCATCTCAGTTTAGGTACTCCTGAACCTCAGTTTTAGGAGCCGAGCATGTGGCTCTGTCCCAGAGAAGCACACTTTGTGTTGCTCCTCTGAGGTGAGGACACGAAGGTGGGGACATCAAGGTTTGATGGAGTCAGCTCTGACACAAAGCTAAAGACCTTGGGAGATGTATGGAGGAGAGGGGATCAGCAGGGAGGTGAGGCCCTGAAGAGAAGGCAAGGAGAAGTTGCAGCTCAGCTGCTACCTCTTCAATGTCTGGGAAAGAAACAAACTTCTCAGGAGATATATTCATAAGCAAAACCTCAAGGTCTCCATCTGAGAATGCAAAAACTTTTCCTCCTGCATGAAAGAAACCACTATATACTTGTAGCCAAGATCACTTTTTTTCCTTCTAACTGTTGCAAAAAAAACATTTTGATGAAGCTTGCTTACAATTCTAGCTGAAGGTTTCAGTCAGCTCAGTCAGAACAGTCCACTTCATCTTTTGTAGCTGGCAAGAATGAGAAGTAAACTGCTTTCCTGTATACACAAACACAATTGTCCAGAGAGACACTGAACATGGAAAGTTTCAGATAAAAGAGCAGATACAGATCAAGGCGGGGAGGCTGCTGGTTTGATTCTGCTTTCCTGTGCATGTCTTTCCCCTGGAACTAAGGTGGAATAGAGTTTAGCTGGAGATGCTGAGGTGTTATTAGATAAAACAGGGTGCTGTAATGGAAACAATTCTGTGGCTTTAAAGCAAGTGTTTATTGCCAGACATTCCTGACATCCCCATAGAAGTGTCAGAAAGCCCATCACATAAATAATGCTCAAAAGCAGAGCAGACAGCACTGGAAATAAATGTTGGACAAGCAATTGGCATTACCAGTCAGATAAGCTGACAACTTACTATTTTCCCTACATTAACCGAAATAACATCAGAGTTTTTTTCTCTCTCTTTTTTTTTTTTTCACTCTTATTTTACAATAGACACAGCCACCACTAGGTGGAAGCAACCCAGTAAGTTTGGCACTTTTTATGAACTGGTCACACAGCGCTGCTCCTACTTAAATCCACAACTTGGAGAACATCTTTGCAACCTGTGGAATCAACTTGCAAAAACATGGGGGCTACCTTTGTCCATTTTTATTGTAAACACACATTTTGCCACCTTTACTACATCTCATTACATCACACACAAGGTTAAATACTTAAAACAGCCCACGGTTGAGGGAGCTTCAGCTGTTATGCACAGGACTCTTGAAAAAAGGCATTAAAAGACAGATGACTTCTTAAAAAAGTGTAGAGAATTTGTGTACACCTTTGGGAAAAGGATCAATTCTGGAAAAGCAGATGGTTAAAACTACAACTAAAACTCTGGAGAAGAGATATGTAGCATCATGCTGTTTGCCTTTGACACAACCTATGGTCCCCTCCAAGACCTTCAAGTGAACAGTTCAAGTCACTAACACAAACAAAAGCACTCAGGACTAGTTCTGACTGCACCCAGCAAGTGGAAATCTGCACAGAACTGGGGGGAAAAAGCCCAGAGATTTTCAGTTCACAGTGAATTCTCCTGTCTATCAGGAAGAGTGTTTTATGCAGAGCTGGCAATACATTTGAGTCATACATCATCTTCTCGGTATCTTCAACACAACTGCTCTGCCACTCAGACCGACTTCAGCGTCTCCTCTCCATTTGCCACTCACTCCTTTGCCAAGCAACTCTTTTCTTGCCATAAGCTATGGTTCTGGAGCGGCTGTTAAACTTTGCCTGACACTGAAACTGCAGTTTCAAGCCCTTTGTCCTCTAGGAAATAGCGACAAATGTAGTTCAGAGGTACAGGCAGCTATGACAGTTTGGAAAAACAACAAGTCCTCCACTATAACCAGGGCTCACATGATTTCTGGAGGGATCACAGAGTGGCAGATTTCTAGAGCAAAGATGAATTCTGCTTAAACACTAATCAGAAAATTCACTCTTGAGCGTACTTCGTAAATATTTGCCTAGTTAACACAGAATAGTTGTTTTTGACTCTCCCACATCAGGAGCAGGCCTCTCTAAGAAAAGGACCTTTTCTTAGGAAAGTATCTTTATGCACTGTATAACAGATAATCCATTACCCCATTCCCATCCCAACATCCCTCCTCCATCAGTGGTATTCGGTTGCAAGAAAGGAGCCTTCAGAAAGGCCTACGGAAGCGAGGGCAGGGCTGCCTTAATGTGATGAAAGCGGACGATTCATTGAGTTGCTCCACAGGGCAGCTGCAGCAGCCTGCCCCACTCTGAGCCCCACAGGCTGCCTCTCCTGCATTAGATGTTCTGGGTCCTGTCGTCAGGCTGCTCCCTTCTGTTTCATGAAGGAAGGACACGCACAAACTCCATCACTCACACAGATTCCCTGTCTTCAACTCCTATTCAAAACCACCATCCTGTTTTTTGTTTTGTTTTAAAACAAGACCAAAAGAAACCCTCTATAAACCTGTTCCCAGTGACACTCTATTGAATTGTGCTTCCTGTCTTACACCTCATCTTAAAGCTTTCCTCTCTGCTTCATTTAGAGCTGACCAAACACCACCCAAGCACCTCCCTTACAGCACACAGCGCAGCAATCCAGACTATGACCCACTTGCAGATACAGCTATTGAAAGGCTTCTCCTGTAAGCCCCAATCATTTGGGCTACTTGCCCACCTTTTAAAGCTAGCACAAGGTGAGAAATGCCCCCCTTTTCAACTGAGCCACAGTTTCAAATTATAATTTACTTCAAATGATTTTGAAATCCATTTTTCTTGCGCAATGGAGTGAGACCACATGTCCAAAGATGCTGAATGATTCTGGCCTGTGATTAAACACCAGCTGGCAAAGCTTGTTAAGAACACTAAGCCATGCAATGAAGTGCTCATGGTAATGCTACTAGCACAGGAGCTTTCTGAAGCTGCTGTCTGAAGAAAAAAAGGTGTTTGATGGTAAGGCCAATCTCAGCAGCATCCATCCAGTTCTCCCAGGAGATGCTGCCAGCTCCATCACCCTGCTGCATCAACATGACTCTTTCAAGGTCACACCATGAGCTGGATCTGAGAACTGATCTCAGGACTGCTGGTCCCTCCCCTTGCCCTTTTCATTTTTTTGGACAGCTAGGTCAGTTACAGACGTGGGGATGAACAGCTGGGAACAGGTTGAGCCAGTACGGCTGAGACGTGCTTTGTGTTATCCAACTGTGGCCCAGGGCTCTGTCTGCCAGGGGCAGGTTGAACCACTCTGACCAGCCCAGCACTGGCTGCACAAAAGGTAAGAACAACATTTACCTTCCATCGGTGTCCTGCACATCCTATGTGTCATGCTCACACTTGGCTTTAGAAACCCTTTCCTCCTTACCTCATCAATCAGTTGAGCTGCCTTAGCATCCCTCTGACTACAGTTTCCAGCAGATCCCATTAGGGCATTTTTACTTCATCTTGCTGCAAAGATCACAGAGGTGAGCACTTTCAGAGCCCTTTCTGAAGACTTTTGTTCTGCTAGGGGATCATGTTATAACATGAGTCTTCCCTTCTCATGCTGCAACCATCTGTTGCCTGCAAAGGCCGAACCAGCTCACGTGACACCCCAGGTAACGTGCTCCAGCCTGGCAGAGTTACGGGCTGTTAGCGTGGTAACGAGACATCTTCGTCCTTCGTGGCAGGCGAGAGCAAATCACGTTGCAACATGTCTCTAGCATGGCAGATGTTACTGCCAGACTAGTACTGAGACCTGTGACTGCATCTGAATCACTGCAACACAACCTGCCGATTGCAAAGGAAGAAAGGACGAGAGGCTGTGAAGACAGCAGACATTTCCAAACAAAGGTCTTGCTGCTTTTAGATTTGCTGTTTCAAAGGCTATTCCATGACACCTAATCAGTGAGAAAAATCTGCCCTTTCTCTCCTGGAGGTATCTCTTCTGTACAAGAGATTCTCAGGCAAGGGAAATGTACCAATCCACCGAGCTTCCTTCCTGCATCTATCCCATTTGGTCAGCAAAGACAAACACTGAACTACTGCACTCACGCACAGTTTGATGCCAGTTCGCCACTTTTTGCTACATGCCACTCACCTGCCTACAGCAAAGCCTCCTGTGATCTGGCAATCAATTTCCTTTGCTGAAAAACTCTCAAAATTGAGCGTGCAAGAAGATGACAGGTGAACATCAGCACAGACAAATTTAAGGTAAAAAAAGCCTCCGGAAAAGAAAAAATCACCTAAAGCAAACCTTCAAGATGCTGTAAGTATTACTGGCATTCATGAAAGAGAAGCTGCTGCATACAGCTCTCCAGGACCACTGCCTTGCCCTGCATCAGCAGCCAATATAAAGCCAAGAAACACTGCGTACTGCATGCAAGGGTGTTGAGAGAAAAACAAAGGGCATCCCTTTGCTGCTGTGTACAGGCCTGGTGTGCCCTCATTACAGGTTGTGCATGCAGTTCTGGCCTCAGCACTGCAGGAAGGACATAGCTGGGCTGCAGAAGACACAAAGTGAGCCTAATCCAAGAAATGGGATGACACCAGAAAGGCCGAGGATCCTCATTTTTTGGAGAGGGCGTGATTATGATTAAGGTCTGCAAGCAGAGAGAGCAAACACAGAACTGCAATTCACCAAATCCTGCAATGCTGGAATGAAGGGAGGCTCTCTGAAACTGGCAGGGGATCAGCTTAAAACGGATTTAAAAAATATTTCTTTACACAGCAGGTAGTGAACTTCTGGAGCTTGACGCCACGTGAGGCTGGAGGCAGACAACATCAGCAGGTTCAGAAAGCAACTGAAGAGACTGAGAGACAGCTGGTCCACGACCAGGTTCTAAAGGAAGCAGGCAGCGATATGACCTCTAACATGCAGCCCTACTGCAGCAGTGCGGGATGCTGGCAGGGTGTAAGAGGAACAGACTGCAGGAAGTGTCCAGGCCCACAAGCTCACCCTAAGCAGCAGATCCTACTGATACCACTGGAAACAGAGTGTTTAGCTGCATGAACCACTGTTCACAGCAGGGCATCGGGAGTTGGACTTGATGATCCTATTGGGTCCCTTCCAACTTGGGGTAGTCTATGATTCTGTTTCTTTCACCTTTATGCTTTGCTTTTCTGCAGTGCTCAGCCCAACAACTTGATCTTTCTATTCCATTTGAAAAGTGCTGTGCTGCTGTGAGATCCAGCATCCCTTTTCTTAGTCTGGGGGATAAATCTATTTCTCCCCAGGGATCAGATGGCAGAATCTGTACAAATTCTATTAGATTTGGTATGGCTGGCTGTTTTTTTTTGTTTGTTTGTTTTTCCTTCTTTAACACTTTCAGCCTCCCTTTCATTCTCAAGTCACCTTGTCAGTAATCTCTGAGACCAGCCTGTCAGAACCAAATCTGTTTCAGTGGAAAAGAACCCTAATTTCCCTAGTCAAAGGTGACTTACTATAACATCCTCAATGCAAGCTCCACAGCAAGATGTTATCTTGAGATGTCTGTGTTTGAATTTGACAAAACTTCCATCAAAGCCATAGGGCACTTGATCCCATAGTCTTCAGTTGTATAAAGTTCTATGTAAGGTCCCATTAATTCCCTGCAGGAGAAAGTTTTTCATCTCTGTAATTCATTTTAACGACTAAGAGAAGGGAAGAGGCCATGTACAAGAAGAGCAGGAAGAAAAGCCAGGCTCGTGCACTGGAAGGAGGAAAGTGGCCCCACAAGATGTCTCTGTGATGGAGGAGGAGATTGTGAGGATGGTTACAAGCCAAAGGAGACCAGCTCCTGTCACACCCCTCACATCCAAACCCCCTGAACACGCACACACAACCCCCAGACTCACAGCCTTTCTTTGATACGACACTGAGTATTTCCCTCACTTTCATCTGCCACGAGTTGGTTTGGTTCTAATTAACACCTCAACCTAAACGAGGGACTCCCCACATCTTGCAAGTACATTTCACTTCAGTTATTTCTTTCTCTTCACTGTATCAATGCAACATTTTAGAAGCATCAAGGCATTGATTTTTGTCGGCTTTCAAGTTACTCACTTTTTCTTTTTAGATGCCTGCTAAATCAACCAGAAATTTATGGCTACAAATACCACTTTCTTCACTTTTATTTGGTTTCTTTCACAATGCAAATACAAAGCAGAACTTCAAAGTTCAACAGAAATCTTCTTGCTTCACGATAGCCTAATTCTTTTCACATTTCTTTTCAAGCATGCAATGACAGGATTAGCTGGGGATTAATTGCTTGAAACTCAACCTGCATCTCAGGTCACAATTTTCTCATATCTTCAGATTCTAAAGCTTTTCTATCAACCAAATATTTGTCATACAGACCAGTATGTACAACAGATAAGATCTTCTTTCCACACAAACATCCTATTTGGAGGTCTCAAAACTCAAATAAAAGTCCTGCTTACTGCGCAAACTCCAATTTCCCCACCCCAAGTTACAGTCCTATTCCCAAACAGAAATTGGACTGCTTTACACAAATCCTACTTCGTAATATAATTTTAATTTATGTAATTCAAACAAGCAGTATTCCTTGCTTCCCATATTGTCCCTCGGAGGCATCTGCTCTTCAGATAAAACATGCTTACTCACTGCAGGGTCACCAAAGCAGTTATAGTTTGAGCACCATTTTATTTATTTTTTAATTTATTTCCATACGAATGATCATGGCTTGGATTAAAATACATCCGCAACTCAGACTGACTCAGAACTGACTGCAAAACTCAGTTAGCAGCACAGCAAGACTAGCTGAGGCTGGACATCTCATGGAAGCCAGTCATTTGAACAGGCTCTGTTTTGACATAAAAGGTCATCTAAGCAAGCATAGTACATCGAAAGAGCATTGCTTAATTAATCTATCTCCTGCCATTGCTGTGGCAGTTGAAGCACATTATTGGTCCTCCTCACCTCCTCCATGGTGAGGACCAGCTCTGCAAAGTAAAGATGTCTACAGTTCCACTGACTCAAGTCATACAAGCAAGGAATAAAACCCCTTCCAACTTCTTTTTTTTACAACTTGTATCCACCTATCAATAGGAAACACCCAGGTTCACAGGTTAGGCATAACTGTATTCTACTAACTAATTCATTTCCGTTGTTTATAGATATCTTCCCGTTCATTTAATTTCCGTGATATTCTGAATGCTTGACAAGCAACAGCTTATCTGCAAAAAATAAAAAACGCACACACACACACACAAACAACTAAGCAAAAACAAAAGCAAATCACACGTACAGAAAAAAAAACAAAACCAAAAAAGAACCAGCATTGCCACTGCATCTCACCTTTTACAAACAGTAATGCTGGGCCAAATATGACCTGGCAGTGTCAGAGAACACCCTCAAGTGACTCTCTGCAAACACATCTAGGTTATCTGTATTAATGGCCTCAGACTATTATTCTCATTTTGTATAAAACCCTGCTTGACTCATGTAACATAAAGGGAGAAAAATTAACTGCATCATCTGCAGGGCACATCTTCTTTGCTGCTCTGAGAATGAAAAAAGTCAGGAGCTGGAGAGAAGAGCAAGAAACAAAGGTAAACTGAGTTGAACACAGAAGAGAAAATTAAATAAGACAACATCAAGAGAAAGAAAGTATGAAAAGCAAGTGTTCAAGCATGTTCAAACAAAACACAGGTACAGTGCTAAACACTGTTTAAAAGCAAGCTGTGCCAAATTCCCAGAGCCCCACTTGTGAGCTTTGCATCACAATAAAAACCAATGAAGAAGATGTATACTTCCCAGGGAAATGCTTCTGAAGTAAAAAAACACACAGCAGTATTTAGGCAAGACTGAGCAGCACAAAGCCTTTTATCGGAGGCTCTTGGCTGTGTGAAGGACATGAGTTACTCACAGCACGTGCATTTGTGCCCTTTCACAAAAAACAATCCTGACACTACATGGAAAAAGTTCTTCGTTTTGAAATTGTATTGAACATGGAAGACATGCTTGCAAAAATCTTTTCATTACTGTAAATGGACAGAGGTTTGAAACTGGTAGTACCAACACCATTCAAATGCTCAAAATGAAGTACCTTTTCCTCAGTCAGATACATTTTCCTATGAGCCATTTCCATACTACAAGTGGATGGAAAAGAGCTATTTGCACCACTTTGCTCAAGTGACTGCACTACTCTTCTGATAGCAATGTACTACAGTGACCTAGGAGCACAGTCAGCTTCACTGCCACGATTCTATGAAACTTACCCTGGGAAGCCTAATCTAGCATCTGATTTAGTGCCTGGCAACCCTGCTCATGGCAGGGGAGCTGGAACTAAATGACCTTGAAAGTCCTTTCCAGTCCAAGCCATTCCCCGATTCACTACAGACCAGATTCCCAACGCAGACAGTTTGGGAGCAGAACACCCCTCTCATTCACGTGGACTTATCTTGGCCTCTTCTCCCTCCGAGTCACAGAGCAGCCACCAAGTTCAGACAGAAAATTCCCTTTTTCTCTCTACAATAAGATCAGAGATCAAAATCTTTCCTTGCCTCCTTTTAAAAAGCAGGGCTAACTAACAGGTCACTGCCCGTGTGACAGGTGGGGACAGAAGTGTATTGCACTACAACACTGTAGATGTCGCCATAAGAAACCTGTGCAGGACACAAACCCAGCAAACTGCTACATCACACAGCTGCCAAATTCTGCCTGTACCACCAGCACCTGAGAGCCAACACAATAACACAGAGCCCATTTCATCCCAGAGCATCCTAGCACATCCCAGTGCACCTTAGCACTTTCTTTGGAAACACCTTCCTGGCTTAAAACTTTCTCTGTCTTCTCATCTTACCTTTCCCTTTCCTGTAAGCTGTACGTACACTGCTGTCAGAGGGGAGCTGCTGTGGACTTTCAGCTGAGAAACAGAGAACCAGTGTCACCTGAAAGATGATGATCCAAGGCCCAAACCTGATGAAGCGTGATTCTCCAGCACCAAGTATCCCTCAATACTGCTTTGATCATGCTTTGATCATGATTAGAAAGAGCTCTCGTTACGAGCAATGCCAGAGTGCAACAGACTGAATCTCATCAGTGCCACTACTGGGGCATCACCGAAGTCCTGGACCTGCACTGAGAACACAACCTAGCTCCTGCTGCAGTGCTTTGTTTTCCCCATAGGGACAGCAGTGCAGGCCTTCTAAAAGATGGCACCCCCTCCCAAGCCCAGCAATGGCAGGGGAGACAGGTTTTACCAGAAGTGCATTTTCCTGTCTTCATTAAGGGTTTACAGCAGTACTGCTACCTTGGAAGCCTGCCATCAATAAGCAGGTCAACCCCCTCAGTCTGGGCAAAGCCTCTCTTCATTGTTTTCTGTCTCATGAAAAGTTCCTCAGTAACTATATATTATTTTTGGAGGGCAGGGTGCTAGAAAACAATTGATACGAATAAAGAGCTCTCCTTCACCACTGAAAGCAAACTGTATGCTTAATAAGATGATAGAATTTGGGCTGTGCACACCAGAAAACAACAGCCTCACTGTTGCACGGATACCTTCAAGTTATGTCCTCATGTCACCCAAAGCAAACTGTAAGAGGGACTGCTCTGCAACTCAGATTCCCCTTAAACCACTTAGCTAACTCTTTACCTCTTTGGGGCTCCCCTTTAGTACTGAAACAGATCTTGTGCTTCGTGAACCCTTCATATATTCATATTCATTCAAATAAATAAATAAATCTCTTATCTCTTATGAGGCTGTACTCAATTCCCAGAAATTTCTTACAGATCTTCCAGACTTTTACTCTTTATATCAGGAGTTGAGACTGCATAATGAGGAGAATGATATTAACAACTATCACTGACTTAAAAGTGAGCAAAGGAAGTAGAGTTTCTTCCTTTCCAACTCCAAGCAGGATAAGAACCTACTAATTATTACAGTGTGAGTGAAAAAAGGAGTTCACTTCAGATTGACACAGCATTCAATGAAGTCTTTCCTTCAAAATGAAGAACAAAAAAGAACCTCAAACTTAGAGTAAATCACATCCCTCAGTTCCTCCTTTGGTTTACCCCAGGTTTGAGGTTACTTGCAGAGTGGCAGGATATTAAAGGTTCCATATATAACTGCATGCCTCAGGGTATGAGCCCACCTTTAGTTTTCTAACGCTAAGAAGAAACATTTCCTAGATGGAAACTACTACTACGTAATGCTCAGGATGCTATTTCTCAGACCCTCCTTCTTTCTGTCAAGCAAAAGTCATCACAAGAAAAAAGAAAAGCTAAATGCTACATTATTTTCTTTCACTGACACAGTTTTACACTTATTTGCTCTCACTGTTAAGGTATATTTTTATCATTACTGCAGTTGACAAACAGTCCCTGGAAGCATGCAAAAAAACCATGCAAGGCAGAACGAAATATTAAACACAGGTTCACTGTCAAGATGAGACAGAAATAATAGAAAACCTGAAACCAAATTCTTTTTCCACGTATGCTAAGTTACGCCACTGAAGTCAAATGGGTTTTAGCAGCTTAATTTGCCCTCCCGATGCACAAAGCCACAGAGATTGCTCCATTACTAAAAAATTTAACACCACCACAATGCAACAGCAACAGCTGAGGCTCTACAGAAAAAAAAAAAAAGATTCGGATATCAGAGGGAAGATGGGAAAGGAAGATTCCGGCATGGGGAGACTTTGCCTTCAGGTGCCTTCAGCGAGGAAAACACTCAGGTACTACAATCCACTTGAAGGACAAGGCACTCTTACCTGTGTGAGTGAGCATGTGCCGCTGTAGAGAACTTGCCCACGAAAAGGCTCGAGGACAGTAAGGACAGGAGACTTTTTGCGAGCAGTCTGAGTAAGTGTTCCTCTTCCCTCTCAGCAGCTTATCTTCAGCAGTTTCCTTCTCATCCTCACTTGTTCCATTTTGGCCGCTTTCTTCCTTGAAATTGTCAGTGGACTGTAGAAATGGGCTAAATTTATTAGTGTCTGTGGTAGCCAGCATCTTCTCTATGCTGGCAAACTCCCCACTTGACTCTAGATCCACACCACTGCTCAGTTTCGGTTTGTTTTTTGTTCCTTTCTTTCTACCCCTTTTCTTAGTCAACCCAGTGTCAGCAATGGGAGACGGCTCGGGATCACAGGCCTGAGTCAGGTCACTGGGATGGCTGGAGTCTCTCTGAATGGCGGTCACGATTGTCATTTTTGCTTTGGCATTCCCTGATTTGTCGCACCCAGTGGAGCTGCTCGCTGCTTTGGGACTGGCATCTGCAGTCTCTGTTTTCAGCAAAGCAGGAGCAGAAGACACAGATGAAATGATCTGTGCAATGGAAGCCAGCGGTGGCAGCTCTTTAGTTACTGGAGGCTTTGGCAAGAGAGGTTGTGGTGGTGGTTTAGGCCTCAAAGGTCTCAGCAAGGCAGAATTGCCAAGGAGAGCTGGGGAAATGATTGGGACAGTCAAATGCAACGAACCCTTCAGTGGCTGGGGATGTCCGACAGCCCTGTTTTTCTCTGAGTTCCCATTGGCACCAAAGCCCAGAGGACACTGCTGACAGTTATAGGCATTATCAATGATCACAGAAGAAGCCAGCTCTTGATTCCTGGCCTCACCTGGGATATCATTATCCCTCTTCAGGACTTTGGGGATGGACAGGTCAATGGGCTCCATGGAACAGTCATAGAAGGACAGGGGAGAAGAGACAAACAGGTTCTCCTGCTTCACTTGCACAGCACTCAAGTTTTTGCTCTTCTGAGAGAAATCCAATGGCTCATCAAAATCCATCGGGAAGTTGCCCGTAGGTTCAAGTTTGATGGGAACATGAGATGGTGTCCCAAGCAAGAAGCCATTTTGTGGCTCTAGGAAAGGTGTGATGGGCTTGCAGTCCATGTAAGTGCTGTCCTCCAATAAAGGAGCATCTGCGTGGCTCTCCTGAGCATTGCAGTCCACCACCAGGATGTAATTCTCAATCTCCCTTTCCTGCACATGCAAATGCTGCTTCAGGATATGGTGAATGCAGTTCCTCTTGGCTGAAAAGGCTGTGCCACACTCTTTGCACTCAAATGGCTTCTTCTTCTGGCAGCCACTGTGCGTCCTCATGTGGATGCGGAGGGCCCGATAATGCTTCAGATCCTCGCCGCACAACTTGCACACAGTGTCTGGGGAACAGAAGGCATCCACCATCTCTGCGGCATTGCTGGTGACATACTCAATGTTCTTCTCTATATCCTTCCTCGTCACTTTGAGGTGCTTCTTTCTCAGGTGCCTCTCGCAGTTGGCTTTAACTGTGAATGGGTAGTGGCAGATTTTACAGATGTAAGGCCTCTCCCCGCTGTGTGTCCGCAGGTGCCGGATCAGCGCTGCCTTGTCAGCTGCAATGTAGTCACAGATGTTGCACTGGTATGGGGAAATACCCAAGTGAGAACGGATATGAGCTCTCAGGACACCAGAGAAGGCAAACACCTGGTCACAGAAACGGCAGGGGTACAAGACTTTCCTCATTGTTGGGGCTTTCTTGTTTGCTGCCCCTGCAATGATGGCTTTGAGGTCCCCTTCTGTCACCTCTTGCTTGATCTTCGCTTCCATATTCAGAGGCAGGAGAGCTTCAATAATGCTGTCCTGCTCCAGTTGTGTCTTCATCTCGTGCTGAGTTAAAGGCTCTACTTTGGGTTGGAGAAGCAACTGCGAGGAAGGACTTGATTTGGCTCCTGGCTGGGAGAGGTGAGAGTTGGAGGAGGTCTCCACCGAGTTCTTGATCAGCCTTAGAGGAGGTGGTGGGAGGCTTGGGCTAATGCAGCCAGGGGAGGCTTGCTGGGCACTGATAAGAGGAGGAGGTGTAGAAGTTGCGACAACTGTTCGGGGCGTTACCAAAGGCTTTGGCTTCAGTGGTGGCATATGCTTGAAAATGGACTGCACGGGGACAGAAGGTGCCTTAGAAAGTGGAGGAAGACTGATTTGAGGAGGAGCGGAAGAAGCCATCTTCAAGATCTGCTGAATGTCTGCCAACTCAATTGCAGATTCATTGGAGATGGGTTTTACCACAATACTGCTGTCAGGCTGGATGATAAAACCCTTCTGGAAAGGCTGCAGGGAGAGGAGCTTTATGTTCTCCTTTGTAGGTGGGAGGACTGAATATGACCCTCCCATAGTGGCAGCTTCCAGAGGAGAGAGGCTGAGCAGGCCAGTGCTGCCGGGTTCCTGAGGTAGGTTACTCTTCAGTGCTCTGAGCCGCATTTCTTGGACCTCGTCTTGTGTATCGTCCTCCTGCTTGACAGGTTTGATGTCTTTGGTGTACTGTAGGCCCAAGGATGCCATGAAGGCTTTCTGGTCTGGGTTCTCACTGGGCAGGGATGTGGACTGTAGCTTGTGCTTGTCTCTTCCCTGATCCATCACGTGAGTTTCTGTGTGCAGTTTGAGCGCTGAAAGCATGGGGAATGCCTTGTTACACGTCTCACAAATAAACCGATGGAATTCACTGATGCACCTTCGCAAATTGGTTTCACACCAGACCTGCAAGACACGCAGAAACATTTAGAATAGACACCTCCAATCAGCAAAGCAATCACATATTACTGCACAACTAAACCACCTTCACTCTCTCTTCTTCTGGAGTTTAGAGAAGCCCTTCAGCCACCTAAGCAGTGTATCCAGATTAGGGGCTGACTCGCCAGAAGTTCTCTTCTTTAGAGGCAAATTTCTTTAGAGGGTTATCCAAGCTCTAAAATACTTTTCCACTCTAATCCACCCTTTCAGAAACCTCTCTCTGTTCACTGACAGGACAGGAGCCTCTGAGGACTACCTAGCTAATTTCAGTAGGATGGATAGTAACAGTACCTCCTTCAGCTCTTTTACTACAAAGAAAAAAAAAAAAGCATCTAAGAAGGGTAACCAACAACAACAAAAAAAAACCAGCAAAAATATCATCCCTCAAAATCAAAGTAATAAAATGCAGAGGCAAAACCAGTCAGACTTTTGATTAGGGAGTCTGATTACATTTATTCTTCCAAGAAAAATATTACGCTCACAAATAGATTTGATACCTGAAAACAACTGTGAATCCAAATACTATATTTAAATATTTAAATGCTACCCAGGTAGCGTTAGATGTGAAATTGTTTGAGGAAGTCTGGGAGGGAGGTGCGTGGATCTAATACTGTCAATGTTTTTGTTTAAAATAATTTTATAGATCTTCACACCCGAAACTAAAAAAGGCCAAGTGCTCTTTGGAAAAGGGAAAAAAAAAATGCAGAAAGGGCTAGGGAAAGGGAGAAGGAAAAATAGGAAAAGGAAGTGTCTGAATCACATGCAGACAGTAGTGATCTGGGCTCCACAAAATATTCTATGCCTAGTCTCTGGCAGATCAAATCTTTCAACACATTCAGAAGATACGCACTGTACCAGAGGGTACCTTAAGCTCCTAAGAACAAAGTGTACCTGAGAAATGCGGGGGAACTTCCTGCAGGAGAAGTCTGTGAATCCCAAGTCGTGGAAGCCTGCTGGAATTGAAGGGTTGTTCTGAATGAAAGGCTTTCCAGTGGGATCTCTGGGAAGCTGCTTATGGATAACTGCATTATGGCGCAGTAAGCCCCGATGAGTACGAAAGGTAATACAACAGATGTCACACCTGGAAAGGAAAAGAATAAAATAAAAATGACTTATTGTATGCTGCAAGCGTAAGGACTAGCATTCTTCTCACTTTAGGCCAGTCTCCTTCCCCTCACCCCATGATACTAAGAATCTGCTAAATGAAGAACAAAGTCATGGCATGTCAAAAATCTATCATCACAGAAAGGCCATTTCAATCACAGCCACTTTCTACCAGTTTCTGGCGGTTAAGTTCACCAGAAGTTCAAAGAATATAGCAAATCAACGTCACACGTGGGCAGACAGGTTGTAGAAGCTGAGACTGCAGATTTCTGACAACCTTCCCATTGTCCAAGTAATTCAATGGTTTCATACAATTTTATTTTCCCAACTCTTTACTAAAAAGTGCTATTAAGGTAATGACTTAAAAAAATAAAAAATAAAAAATATCAGCAACAAGGAACGGTTAAAACAGACCTACATAGCACACAGCTGCAAATGTATAGATAACACCTTTTTAACTACAGCTTAAGACATGCTACTGCCCACCACTCAAACACCTGCCTATGAATTTTTCTCCAAATGTTTATACTGCACTGCTTTTCCATAAACTTCCACTGATTCTTCTCTAAGCTGTTATGAGAAGTATACTTTCTTTAAAAGAAAAAAGACTGCTCCTTGGAGGGGAAAAGGTCAGGAGGAAGACCTGAAACAGGCTCAACACTTCTGACATTCCGACACTCATATGCCTCCTTCACAGCCAGAGTGCCTTCTGAAAAACGCAGAAGCAACAATTCTTCTGATCCACAACTTGGGGCTATGATTTATTTCAGTTCCATTCCCAATTCGGGCAACCATGTTTATGTACAGCAGACTAGCTTTAAGACAAAAGTGGTGGCTAAAAACAATGCAGCTAAACTACAGGTGGTAAGGAGTACACAGCAACATTTGGCCAACATGTCAACAACGTTACCACCTTTTAAGTATCTGCTGTTGGAGGTCTGCATTATGACAGATTATATCCACTCTGAATTCAACAAATGACACACAGTTTCACTCAAAATGGTTCCCTATGGTTACAGTTCCAGCTTGTAACCAAAACAAGTTTTTCAGAAGCCACTAGCAGGGAATGTGAAGCAGACGCTGTTGAGAGCATTATTTGCACTTGGAGTTCTTCACATCTCCCCATGCTGTCTTTGCCCTCCCATCGAGGAAAAGGACATGTGCCTACTCATTAAAAAAACATCCTGCAATTAGAAATGACTTCTGACAAAATCCTGAAACAACCCCCTCCCTGTCCTGTAACTAACAAGCTCCCATTGTTGCTCTTATTATCACTACATAAACTTCCACAGACCTTTTTTATTCCCTGAAAATGAAGAGATAACCAAGTCACTCACAGAACAATTGGACTCACAGACTCTGAGTGGTGAAAGAAACAAGTGTGAAGTATATGTACCACTGCCCATGTTATCATGGTACCCAGAAGGCTGAGGCATAAATATTATGCACTGGAGGTTTAATCTGTTTTATCTCCCCTGTCAATTCACTTGCATCCTACCTTTATAATTATTGCCAGCATAGTGCTGGCGTTCCATTAAATAGAGAACTGCAGCCATTTACAAAGCAAGTGTTTACTTAAAGAGATCTGCTAAATGTGACAACCGGCTCTGGTGGAGCGAGGGAATGCCGATGCACAGCGCTCCTCCAGCATCAGGATTTGCGGCACTCTTCCAGCTCACTTGGCAGTACCTACCCGTACCCGACGCACAGCTTTCATCTCGGGGGAAAACAAAAACGCTCAACCATCAAAACCACTGGGGGAAGGAGGGCATTACAGGCTTACAACAGTCACCTCCAGAACTTGCAAGATACTGGAACAAATGCTCTTTTAGAGGTGATGAAAAAGCCTGGTGTGAAAGCCAGCAGTGCTTCTGGCACACTCCTCCTGGTATCTCAGCACATGGACAGCGAGGGCTCGCAGGCCCGGCTGCTCTGTGAAGGTGCGCAGATCCTCACCCTCTCCTCAGCTGCCCCAAGGCAGCTCTGGGAGTCCCCAGTGTGCCTGCCCTCCCCTGGGACCAGCAACAAAATTCAATGGCTGTCTCTCCTCATGTTTGACAGGGCAGAGAAAGCTACGGCTGACAGGACCACAAGGCCACAAAGATAGCCAGGGTCTGCTGCCGTACCCCTGGGATTTGGGCTAAGCAAGCCATAGAACCATAGCATGGTTTGGGTTGGAAGGAATCTTAAAGCCCATTCAGCTCCACCCCCCCGCCGTGGGCCGGGCTGCACCCCACCAGCTCAGGCTGCCCGGAGCCCCATCCAATCTGGCCTTGGGTGCCTCCAGGGATGGGGCACCAGAGCTTCTCTGGGCAGCCTGTGCCAGTGCCTCATATGTCTCACACGCCTCACACTCCTCTACCCTCTCACATCCACCAGCTGTATGACAGATTGATTTTAAGCACTGGTTTATTTGGGGCTCCTACCAAAAGCTGTGCTTGAAACAAAACCTTTCAAAGCAGAGACCTGTGTGAAAGTCCTTCATGGTACACCTGTATCAACTGTTATGCCCCAGGAGAGTAAAAATCTGCAATGTAAAGAAGGATCCTCCCTCCCTCCTCCCCTAAAACAAAACTCCTAATAAAAGGCATTATGCCCCTTCTCTCTTTTATAATGCATAGAATTAAGCAATCTCCCGTGTTTTTCTCAAGCAATAACAAAATCTAGAAAAGGATTAAGCTCTTTTACCATTTGGTCAAACCCAAGCTCCCGGCTGAATAAAGAAACACCCAGGTAAGTCAGGCCTGTCAGGGAATGTCAGCACGCTGCCTCAGCTCAGTGCCTCCAGTGGGGCTGCAGCTTTCAAGACACAGCCCATTCACACATTTTTTTTTCTCCTGTGTGTTATTAAATTACCTTCCCTGCATCTCAAGTACTAAGGGAACCCAGGCTTCTTGGGTTCGAATACAATGAGCGTAGCTGATATAGATACGGATGTGTACCACCTCCAACTAAAACTCACAGCTACGGAGCTTCAAAACTAGTTAAGGCAATCATTGCGTGGCACTGACTAACGTGTTAATTTAAAATGGAGCATGCTGCCATGTGAAATAAGGCAGCCTTGTGTGTTTTTTTTTTATAAGGAAATTGGTTTGCCCGTTTTGACATCAGTACTATTTTCCATCTTTAAGCAATGACAATACTTAAAATGATTTAAGTTCAGAAACGCAGCAAGAAGCAAAAGAGAAAGGAATCTCACATAATACAAACAACTTTTCATCCTGCTTAAATTTCTTTCTAAAAATGTAGTATTAATTTAGAATGTCCAAAAAGACCAGCATATCAAATGAGGCAGCTGAGCCATGTGGTAATACTTTGCTCGTGATGAGCTTAAAGACAAAACAAAACAAACCCTCTCTCCTTGAAGTTTCACAAGTCTGTCCCAGCGTAGTGCCAAGTCAAACATGGATGATGTGACTGCAGAGAGCAGAGATGGGAACAAATTCGGAGCAGAACAGGCAGAGCAATAGCTCAACACCTGAGCACAGATAAAAGCACTGTGCTTGCAAGGTAAGTTTCCAGATGTAGCAAATAAAAGTTGCTGTGTTATCACATGATTGCTAGTCTTGGCCGCTGCTCTCCATTCTTCTGTAAATACGATTACAGAACAGAGAGAAGAAAGCCATTTGGTTCTAAAAAATTCATTGTAAGCAAAAATGGAAAAACTGCTGTTAGCAACTTTGACTACTTTACATTGAGAGCCCTTCTCAGTAGTTCTGTATGTAATGGAGTCACTCATACCTGTACAAAGCCAGTTCAGCACTAAAACTCTGTCTTGCTGGCAGAGGTGCACAGAACAAGTGGTTGAGAAAACAGAACTGCTATAACACAAAAGCAGAACCCTAATGTATCCACGCAATGACAGCACAAAGACCAGGCTGACCTGAGAGCTCTGCCTACCTATCACACCAGGTGAGTTTAATTATTACTAAAGAGCTCTGAGGAGAAGGACCTGGGTGTCCTGGTGGACAACAGGTTGGCCATGAGCCAGCAGTGTGCCCTTGTGGCCAAGAAGGCCAAGGGTATCCTGGAGTTTATTAAATAGAGCATGGCCAGCAGGTTGAGGAAGGTAATTCCCTTGACTCTGCCCTGGTGAGGCCACATCTGGAGTACCGTGTCCAGTTCCAGGCTCCTCGGTCCAAGAGACACAGGATATTTATTGAGAGAGTCCAGTGGAGGGCTACAAAGATGATGAGGGGTCTGGAGCATCTCCCTTATAAGGAAAGGCTGATAGACCTGGGGCTGTTCAGCTTGGAGGAGAGAAGGCTAAGGGGATCTCACCACATAAATACCTAACGTACAGGAGCCAAATGGATGAGAACAGGCTCTTTTCAGTGGTGGGCAGCGACAGGACCAGGATCAGCAAACAAAAGCTGCAACACAGGAAGTTCCATACAAATATGGGAAAGAACTTCTCCACTTTGAGGATGACAGAGCACTGGAACAGGCTGCCCAGAGAGGCTGTGGAGTGTTTTCTAGAGGTATTCAAGACTCGCTTGATGTCTTCTTGTGTGACCTACAGTAGGGAACCTGCTTTAGCCAGGGGTAGGAATGGATGATCTCCATAGGTCTCTTCCACCTCCTATGATTGTGTAATACTACATCACTGCACTTACAAGACCTCTATCTAAAAACACAGCATTAAAAAGCTTTATATTAAAATAAGATGACATTCTTGAAATCCGTAATGCTAGCTGGAATATAAAAGCATTTTAATATGCCTAAATAGTCATCTTTTGTGCAGCTTGTTCAAGAGACAAGGCAGGATTTGCAACACTTATGAAAAAAGGCACCTATGCAAGAAAAATTTACAGGAGTAGTGTAGTGCTTGCTGCCTTGCATTACACTCTCCTCTCTGCCAATTTCTATTTGACAGCAATAGGAATGCGTTTTGGTTTTTTTTTAAGAAAAAATATTTTGGAAAGGAAACGAAGAGCCAAATTTTAAGCAAAATTAATTGATGCTGATTTTGATTAAGGGTAATGCAGTCAAATCACAATGACTTTAATTTGGTCCTTCTAAACTCCGTATTTCAGTAGTCAAGATTCAAAGGCCTAATATTTATATCCCATTATTCTTACCAAGAAATTAAACCAGCATTAGGTGGAAAAGTGGCATTTAGCATTCTTGTTCTCATACATTTGATGCCATGTAAAAGCAGACCAAAACCCAAAGTTTTCACCTGTGCAGCTCACTAATGCTGCGCTGCACAAGTAAAACCCTTGTTAATTTCTGGGCATTAGCAAAAATGAAAAAGTACTTTTTTGTTCCTTTCCTGGCTGTGCTCTTTAGCAATAGCGACAAACAGAAGCAAGGAAAAGAAAGCGAGGATGAAACATATCCTGAGACAGAACCCGTTAATACATGGTTAGGTTGTTAAATCATCCAACTCCTCCCACTTAAATCCCTAATACATAGCCTACATAGATTTCCACTCTTGTTGTTATTATTCTCTTTTCTGTCTCACATTAGCACGGGTCTCCTCGTGAGTAAAGAAAATTCAATCCCAATCTAAAATCAGAACAACCAGGCACCAGAGCAGGATGGACACTTGCCTCCAGCTGACTTCTATCTGCTCCAGGGATGGGAGCAGCTCCCTAGCCTCAGCCCTGTTTGCATGTGAAAGACAAAAACAAGGAGATGGAGAAACAATCATTTTAAACAGAAGGACATTCATCCCCTCTGAAGTAAAACTAGCAAGTTGCAGGAGTACTCCCCTTCAGGAAAGGATTTCTCAATCTCTCTCTCACTTTGTTTGGGGAAAGGCAAAGGGAGGGAGATGACAGAGAGCAAATTGGTTTCTGCTCCTGTGTAACCCCGCCCAAGACCAGATACTCATCTCCTTTTGGACGAAAAACCCTTTCTGGCCTCCACACCCGGGGCCCTGGGAAATAACATCCAACAGCTGCACTTATCTCCCCCACTTGCTGCAGATGAGTGATGGAAAAGCAGAAGTACTGTGGGCGCTGCTCCTGCCTTCCCTGGGGATCCCTGCAAGTCCCCTGGGCACCACACCCCGAAGGTTCTGTGGCTTTCTCATCTCCCCCTAATCCAGCACCTCCTCCTTCTGCCAGCACTAAACAGAGACAAACCTCACAGGAGCCCAGTCTCTGCTTTGTCCCACTTTGTTGCCAGTGTGCCCTCTCTTTCATCCTCAGCTGTATCCAAGGCTGAAGCCGCCCTAGCAAACCTTCTATTTATAGGGAGATGCACAATGCCATGTGCATTCCTGCAGCCATGCTTTGGTCCAGGCAGGGAAAGTAGCACGGAGGGTTGATACAAGCCAGGATGCCGTTGTGCTTCAGAAATGTGTCAGTGCGCTGCAGAGCCAGCATCAGTCCTGGCGTGTTGTAACTCCTGCTGTCAGAGCACTTCAAGTGAAACTGACCAACACGTGGCTCAGTGGCACAAGCCATTCTTTGCACAAACCTCTACCTGCAGCGTTTTTTTTTTTACCTCCTTTGTTTTTAAGCAATGAAAATCTGAAAAGAGCTCACTTCTCCTAACACTGTCATGAATTGCACGCACTGACAACAACTCAACAGTGCTGTGTTTTAATATCTCAGCCCCAGTGGGAGAGGAGCTTACTCTACCATTTACTTCAACAGAATAAGCATATAACTAAGAATAAATAAAGGGAAATTGGAGATGGCCGCAGATCCTTGCGCAAAGTAGTTCATTTTTCCATAATGACTTTTCCATTTAATAAAGGTGAAAGCTTGGAAAACCAGAAGTGTCAAGGAAGTACCTGGACAGAATCACAGAGTGAGAGCTGAAGATCAACATACAGAAGAATGAAGGGCAGGTGTACTTGGAAAAAAAGAAGCCTGCAGAGTGCAGTCCTTGGTAGCTACCAAACTTCCAGGCTGTGCAGCATCCAGCATAAAAGTTATTTGTACATACAAACTCAAATGAGTCTTCCGGTATTCTTCTTGGGGAAAAGAAAAGGAAGGTTCTTCCTGTCTGCTAACACGTTTCTCAAAAACAAAAGAACAAAAAGACCTATAAATGTCTATCAAGTTTTCTTTAAAAAAGAAAAAAAAATCATTGCCTTTCACCAAGTAACATAAGAAGAAACACATCCACAGGCACACACCTATTCTACAGCCTATTCTACTGATGACAGAAGAGTACACAAATAGGTGCAGCCCAATCTGGATGGAACACACTTGCCCTTATCTGCATTCACAGGTAAGCTATGCTCAGCACGCAGACGTGGCTGTTAACACGAGCAGCAGCAGCCAGTACTTTGACAGAGTGTGTGCATAAACATATCCTGGACACCAGGATCACACAGGCATGCTAATAACCCGTTTTGGCTCAGCCCTCTTTCCCTCCTGTATTCCCTTTTACGAGAAGCTTTGCCCTGCAGTTGGGCTTTGCATTTTACCCACTTTCTATTTCGGTGCCCGAGCTAAGATATTCAGTGCCATGTGACACACCACACAGCTCCGCGTGAGAGCCTCACTCCCTGCGTCCATTCACTATCTGGTATTTGTACCTGCCTGCCTTCCTACACAATGAGCTCCCTACTGTGAGCTGACCACTTCTAGGATGGAGCTGATTTGTGCCGCTCTTCTGATGTTTCCCATCTATCTTTTCTCAACAGATATTTCAGAAAGTACTTAAAATGCAGTTCTGGTTTGCTTTTGCAAGTCAGCAGATCAGCAGAATCAGATGCTCAGCCCGCTGATTTTACTTCCCCATTTTACTGGCTTAGTAAAAGATGCAACCCAGCTTTCTTGCATGCCCTCTCCTCTGCCTTATGGGCATTGAGAGCTGTATTGTACCACAGCATGCTTTTGGTCCCAGCATTTACCAGAGCTGGATTTCAGTGCTAGCAGCCGGCTCTTGGAATTGCTCCTACACTGAACATACTACCAACTGTGATCAGGATTCAGTTCCCAGTTTGTATTAGACACACACCAAGCAAGCAGTTGAGCAGCTGAGCACACAGAACAGGGGGGCAGGCCCAGCCAGCACTGCCATACAACTAACTGACCCTTGTGCATTTCTGTCTTTGGCTGCAAAAAGTTTGGTAGAAGGTACTCTGTCAGTACTTGGTAACTCTAGCAGATGACCCTAGAGCAATGACTAAGAAGGGAAGCATCAGGACTAGAGTGTGCCAAAACCAAAGGTCAAAGAGTACACAAGCATGCCTGTGCTGGAGTGCTTTCACTCTCTCCCCATACTCAAAAGTCGTGTAGGATAAAACAACCTCAGCATTAACCACCTGCACTGAAAGAAGACGAGTTTCCCATTTTGAAGCACTGACAAGAAAGGAAAGGCTTATCTATACGCACACCAAAGGCCATGACAGAGATATAAAAGTAGTACAACAGTTTACAAGGCTACAAGAAAACTACTAGTTGCTTCTAGTAACAGTTATGTCAGCTGCTTGGAAGAAACCTACTCTCACCACCACAAACCTGCAGTAGTGGCACACAAGCAATAAGAAATAGCATACAACATTTGCTTTTCAAACACATTCACTCATAATTTTGCAATGTCTGTAACACCCTCTTCCTACAAAATGCTGACCATGTGTAGAAAGCAGCATGCTTCACAAAAATTAAGTCAGCAGGATTATTCCTTACTATATAAGGAGAGAAAGTAAATTCCTGAAGTTGCTTAAGTAGGTATTGGCAGAAACAGGAATGAAACTTCAGGGACTTTTTCTGGTGGTTTTTTTGTTGTTGTTTTTTTTTTTTCCCTTTTGAGTCCTTACAATGTACTTTCACTCAGTCACACTGCTGCTCTGCACACAACTTTCTCTTGCACCAGTCTTTTCTACTGGTGCAAAGGACTGAAATGACCTCAGTACACTTAAAAATTAATTATTTTGTTTTTCTGGTTATTTTATCTCCTCAAAACCAATGTAGAGAACTGTTGTGATGAACAGTAACTGGGCAACAAATGTAGTATTTTAAGTAGCTGGAATAGTTTTGACTCAAAATCCACTTGATTTCGACTTAGCTTAATATATATTGCTCAGGTGCATGAGCTGAAGTGGCTAACACAGAGATGAAGGTCTAGGTACCCTGCAGCATCTCCCTTCTCGACACCATGCACTGAAGAATGGCAGCGTGCTGGCAGAGGGGGGAGCCTGGTGAGCACACCGACTGAATCACAAACTGTGAAAGAATTCACCCATAGAGTCCAGGGGCTCATTCTTACAGCATTTAAACGGCACACTTCCCTTGTGAGGGAAGCCGTGTATCACCAAGACGCAACAGCAGCATTTCCTACTGAGGAGCTTTTTCAGAAACACAAGCTCGGGTTACCCTGGCAAAACTGGAGGTGGATGACAACAAACACCAATCAATGGTCAGGGTGTCCTGACATTTTTCGTTCCAGGTCCTGAGCATTTCTGTTGCTAAGTCTTTTACTGATCTAGCTGCTCAAAACAACAGCTTTCTGTGGTGGTGTTCAACCTCTAGCTCACCTGACATTACAAGTTTCAGCCAAACTTGGCTAAGTTGATTAGAAGAATAAGGTAGACAGTGAATGGCTTTTGGTTTTCTTTCTTTCTTTGGCTTCTTGGAAGTTTTACAGAAGCACGTTATCCTGGGGCAAGAGAACTGCTTTTGCTGTCCTAGTGAAAATATGCCTGGGATTTGGCAAGTTACAAAGCTTAATATATTATATCACTGTTTGGACATGCACTGTAAAAGGTCAGAAAACTTCATCTAGCCTGAATGCATTCATGGACACAGGCATCTACAGGTACTGCTCTAGGTCAGCTCAGGGCCTGAGGGAGATGGTGCATTTCATACCCTGTAACACCTTTTTTTTCCTCTTTTTCCTCCTATCTACTCAGCTCCCATAAGAAACACTTAGAAAAAATCCTGTAACTGAAAGCAGTGACACACTGAATCAAATGTGATCAAAAAGTGCACACTGCACTCAAAAAGATACTGGCTTTTACCATGCTTCCAACTGTACAAGCTGCCCTTGCTGAGAACTGATGCTGAAACATGCCTCTATGAAAGGTGGTAGCTGCCATGTTATCACCACCTTCCTCCTCCTCTCCTCAGAAATATGTAGGGCCACAAGAAGCAGAATAGATGTCTCACTGCAGCTGGGAGAAAGGAGAAACTAAAAAGTCTCAGCTGTTGGTACACAGAGTACTGTAGAAAACCTCCTGGAGGAGAGGAAGAGAAAATAAAAAGGGTATGCTCTAGTTACAGAGAAACCCAACAGAGGAATTTTACAGAGCATGTACTTTTTAAAAAGCCACACGTTTTACTCTAAGCCCATTCCATTGTACTTGCCAAAGGAAAGAAGGGAAACCTCACAGAGCGCCTCAAGAAGCTTCTCCTCAGGAAATCCTCCCATCTCCTCAGCCTGGGCTGCTGCTGCTGCTGCTGCTCAGAGCTGCCTGTCAGGCAATCTTTAGAAGCACATTACCACGTCTGACAGCAACCCTCGGCCACAAAAGTTTCCAGAGGAGCTAACCTCCTCTGTGAGGTTTCTTATTTTTCCCATTGGCTGCACAGTGTTTCAGCACTCTGGTAATTATAACAATGCTTAGATACAACTCCTCCTCCCCTCCCCCAAAATAGTTGGTGTCTCAAGGCCCTCACTGCAGGGAAATGGCTACTGATTTTAATAGGTAGGGAGGCATGAGGAGGGGGCTGGGGGGGGGCAGAAGGCACAGCTGTGCCTCTACCCATAGCTAATAGGGGTGAGGCAGCCTCTCTGGGACCAGTTCCTGTCACTAATTAGGGTGCAGGTCCCAGGGCTTCAAAGAGACACGGACTTGCCAGGGGGTGATGTGTGCAGGATGCGCAGGGCCTCAGCCTAGGGCCACAGCCCACTGCAGTGGGACAAAGGGCCCTATTCTGGCTCCCAGCAGCAGGACAGTTCTTATCGTAATTAGAAGACAAAGATGTCCGATCTGGGATTTTACATAACTGGGAGAGACTCTCCCAAGCGGGAGCCTCTCTCACACAATCGGTGGATTAAGCATTGTTTATTTTGCTGCAAGTAAACAATGAGGTGCTCCCAGCTAGTGGCTCTGCATGAAAAAGTGCTCCTGGGGAGCATAAAGCTTTTCATCAGCCTTTGAACAGCTAACCCTGCGATTTCAAGTTGCTCATTTGACAGTATCTAGAAGGGCAAAGGCCCACTCTGTGAATGAGCTGCTCCCAGACAGCCCTGCTGTTCCTTAATGGGGGAACAGGACAGGAAGATGCTGCGGGAGAGAGAGGCTGTACTTACCCAACAGCACAGCCACGGCCTGTTTGCCCCACAAGGTTTACAAAGAGATGCATGTTGAGGCTGACAGAGCATCACTTATTTCTTGGTTGTGAAAAAACAGTCTGTGCAGGGCTGCCCACAGCAGTAGCTGCAAATCAACTGCCAGAGCATCTGGGCCCTGAGGATGTGCAACATCTGATACCTGCTGCACAGGAGTCCTGATCAACTGACTTGAATTTTACAATGCTACCAATAAAAAGAGACTGAGCGCGTTCTGCTCCCTGCCCTTTGCTCGTAGCACAGCTGCTCTCCTTTTCTGTTTGTTTGAACTTTGTTTAAGTAGAGTTCTTCCTCTTAGTCTTTTACAGTAAGGAAACACCAGGATTTAATGAATGCCTTCTAACGCTTTGCAGTTTGCTCCCCTGCCACAAACACACCCATACACACATACCTCCCGCTCTATTATTCTAGCAGTGTTTTCTCTTTTCTTCAATTCCTTCACTTAAAAAGACACCTTCATGCCTCACAAAAGAAATCATTTTAGTCATGTTAATTCAGGGCTGAAAATGGCACACCACAATCGGCACATTTTGTTGAATCCTGCAAACAGTCCTGCAAAACTCTGGGGACCAGAGCACTGCAGACCCTGCCTGCCTAGGAGTTTCATCCTGAAGAGATGAAACAGTCACTTGAACAGCAGCCCAGACTGCTCTGCTTACCTGAGGATTTTCTGATAGGTTGGGGCAAGCAGACAGTGACATCTGACTCGTCTAGACGAGGACAAAAGGTATATTTTAAGCCAGATTGGTATTTCAAGTTGCATTTGAATGTGTTAGCTGACCAGGGAGAACCATGGCTTCCTTGTCTTGCCCTATCTCTACTGACATGTCTTAAGTTGCTAAAACAAACATTTGACAAAACCCCCTTTGCCATTGTCTAGACAAGTCCATAAAGACCCAGCACTACCCTTAACTCGTGCTTACAAAACATGACAATCATACCTTTGATTTAGGGACACATTTTAGCCTATGCTGCTCGACACAGCAGCAAAATCCACATCAGGAGAATGTTACCCAAAAGTCAGTCTGCTAATCCGAGGGAAAGAGCTACATGAAGAGGTACATGAAGAGGCTGCTTGAACAGACAGTGTGATTCTGCTTTGCAGCAACAGACTGTAACACTCCCAAGCTAGAAGGGTGTCTATTAAATTGTCTTTTATCTATCTCCCAAAGCCTGAGAACCCTCCTGTCCACTCAGCTTTGCAGCATATAGCCTAGCAAAAATGATCTATCTTTGCAGAAACTTAGAAGTGAGGCTAGTATTGGGGCAAGCCTAATAACAGAGCCACCTTCTCTAAAGTGTTAAGGGTTATCTCAGAGGTCTTTTGGTGGGGATAGAGATCAACTGTTTCAATTTTGTACTGTAACGAGAATTTACTTGATTTACTCCAAAGCAGTAAACTCCAATTAAATAACTATTATTTGCTGGACTAAGTTTAAGAAAGAGTTTTCCAAATCCCCTCCACGTTAATTACAATTACAATGTCTTAAGAAAAAAAAAAAAATTCATATTCACCATTTTTTTCTAATGAAATAAACAAATAAATAAATAATGAACCCCAGCTCTGCTCCATCCCATTTTATTAAGACAATGTCTGCAGGAAAGTATGTTGACACTCCAAAATGTCAAATTCAGCTACCTTCTGAGAAGGTGACAAGTTTTTTTAGATGGATAACCTGCTTTTGTAAAATAGCAGCTCTTCTACATGTTCAAACTAGACTCGGAATATCTCTTTTGTATCTTCATGTTATCTGGCTCTAGTTTTTTTCTATTAAAAACAAACAAACAGGAAATAAAAAGGCATCAGAAATCTCTGGAGCAATTACTTGAATCAAAACACAAACCCCAAGCACCTTCCCAAACAATTAATAGCTAACTTTTCCTTGTTAAGAGATGCTGATTTAAACCAAAACCCAAAACATTCCCTAACCTCAACAGGCAGAAAAGCATTACACACTTTGCAGAAGGTTTGGAACCAGAAACTCATCTATCTTCACTCACTCCCATGATAAGCAGCAAAACTTCAGGCAGAAGAACCTCACAGGTTGGTACCTGAATGGATTTATCTAGCTTTGCTTTCTGCTTTAAGCATTTGCCATTTTATACAACAACTGTGACAAGTCTGGAAGGGAGGAAGGGGTGCTTTCATTTCTCCTAAAAACATTTCCAGCTATTAACTGGCAAGATTTCTTGTATTTGGACAAATAAATAAATAAATAAATAGATAAATAAATAAAACCTTCTAGCACCCTGGTGACAAAAGATGAAGCAGAAAGATGCAAAACCAGTTCAAGATCAGAATGGGGGTCAGTTAATAGTGCAGAGGTCTGGACAATGCTGAGTTTTTCTCCCCTCCCCAGCAGGCTCTCTGAGACCATCTGTCGACCAGAAATGCTCTTAAGCCCACTTCTTACCTCAGTGAGTTATCTGGATGTGTCTCCATGTGGGACTCCAGCGCATACTTGCAAAAAAAGTCTTTGAAACATACTGGACAATGGTAAGCGTCATCTTCTTTCCTATCCCCTTCACCATACTGACCATCCTCGACAACCTACAGAGAAAGGAAAAAAACACCTCACTAGACTGAATTTCAAGCAACAAACTGAACATGCAACCCATTCAAAGTCCTCCTCTTGTAAGCAGAGCAGTGACTTCCATCCGTAACTTTGCTGCAGGTGACCAGAAACTGCTCATTCCGGCCACAGAGTGTGTGAGAGGCAGCGCATGTGAGAATACACATGGCAGGAAGGAGGCTCAACAAGAGATGAAGCATGCAGCTAAGTCACAGTTTTAATCAGTTCTAATGAGAAACTGCGATCTGAACAATTTATAAGCCTGCATGTTTATATAGCACTGAACCAGCATTCTTCCTCCTTCAGAGAGCCAGGCGAGCTGTCAGCCTGAATTATTTATGCCACTGAAATACTGCCAACTGCTAACTCAAGTGGTCCATGGAAAAGCAATGAACTTCTGCATGTTTTCTATAGCCCTCTTCTGATTATAGGGAGGAAAAGCATGCACGGAAACAAGGCTACTGAGCTACATGGAGCTGCTACCAGTTTGCCATTTACAGACTAAGTAGAAAGGGTCGAGTTAATTTTGGCAGTCACCACACGTTTTGGATAAATGACTAAAATGCAATAAAATATTTCATAAACAAAACCCTAATGGAAATGTCTAGCCTTCGCATAAATATTTTCTGGTTGCTCTTGCAACTCAAATAATGCAGGATTGTGCTACTGCAAAAGGGAAACATAGTATAGATTTTTTTTTTCTCCAGTCATAACAAAAATGCACTTAAGTTGTTTCTTAAGTAAACACTTTTTTTGAAGTTCAAATCACCACCCTGCAAGAATACTATAAATTAAACAGGAAATAAAATGGGGGAAAAAAACAACAGTAGTGAAAGAATATTTATCATCTTCTCATCCAACACTAGCTAATATATGCCATCAATAGGCATACAAGTAATCAACACGCAAAATGAGAAATTTAAACAACAAAGAATAATTCTTTCAATCTCTGAATTAGGAATGTATTGTCCATTTTAGACAACACTGCTGGATACAGAGGAAAAACAGAGGTATCTTAAATCATACAGGACTGTAGTGAGACCAAATGTTAATATTCCAGTGCTGACTGCATAAGGACAATGGCCAAAAGCATAGGAGGCAGTCAGGAAAGGCTTTTGCTTCATGCCTGGTAACAAACCTTTTTTGCAGGTGTTCTTTCCTCTCTGTCCATCTCAGCATCTTGGCTGAACTTCCGCTTTGAAGACAACCGCTTGCGCTTCAGCGGAGATGGGGGAGTTGTGCTTGCTGTGCTGTTTGGATCCTTCTCGTGAATCTTCATGTGCCTGAGTGGGAGGGGGAAGAAGACACCATCAGCGGGCAAATTGGGGTGGGAAGTCTGCACCAATTTTAATGCCAGCACCACTTCCAAACTTTGCCTTTCAATGATCCCTGCGTGGGCAACACCCAGGAATGTGTGGGGCTGTTGGCCATCACCTCACTACCGCCTGCACCTGCATCCATCCCCCATCACCCCCAGGCCCTTCCAATTTCAACTGCACACATGAAGTGGAAATAACACTAGCAACCACTGTTGGTGGTTGCAGCAAGCATGGCTTGTGAGACTCTGTACTGCTAAAATGTCTTCCTAAACCCACACCCCCAGGACAAAGACTACTTACTGTCACAGTGATGCTGGAAAGAGGAAAAGAAGGCTCCACAAAGCCTGCCTATATTGCTTCAGGTTAGAGGTACCATCACTGCAGGATGTTCTCAATCCAAACCCCAGCAGTGACTGAGACACCCAGTGTATTTCTTTGGTTCTTGGGTGCAGCACGTAAACCCAAAGAACAAAATGGCTGAGGAAGCAATCTCATGTCCAATACACTTGGCCCACTTGCCTCTCAGTTTGCTACGTCTGCAATCAAGCAAGATGCTCCCACCCAGTTCTCTTCAGTTAGATGACACATATTATTTCACCTTTCTTTTTCTGAGCACTCAACACTTAACTCACACTTCTTTAAAACCAGATGTAGGGCTTTTTGCTTCAAATTGATAGTAGTCAAGTGCTTTTGACAGAAATCAAACTTAGGTTCCTTCATTCCAATATACAACGGAAATTTTCACTTCTAATAGTTACAACTGGGAGTGCAGGAGAGAAGTGCCTTTTGTGCATCTGACTGACTTCAAAGCAGCACGAGGCAGCCTGTGTTGATGGCATCTGGGCATGCTCCTTCAGAAGCCACACCAGTCCAGCTCAGGACGGTGCCATTCCACTTGACTGCAAACCATCATGTTCTAACATGAGAGAATGTTGTAATCCAGGTGAGTCTAACACGTCCTCACAGCTGCTTGGGTGTTATGACATAAAATCAGTTTTAGTTTTGGATGCCAAGGGCGTGATGCTGCAACATAACACACTGGACCAAAATGACCCATGGGCAGAGGATGCCAGATGAGTGTCTCCCAGCACAGTACTTACACAATCCCTGAATCTTTTAAGAAAAGGCAACTACATTACTGACTCAAACTACAGCCAGCTTCCTGAGAGTGTTATGCTCTATATAATGGAGGAACAGCCTCCATTCAACGCCCCAAACACAGCAGAACTACTGCAAGATTAAAATGGCTGTTCAGCAAGTGCCTGTATTGTTCACCTCCCCCCAGCATTTTGGGGAATCAAATCCAGCTCCCAGGTAACTCTCAAAGGCCACAAAAACAAGAGATGGATGCTGTGGGCTGCTTACACTGTGAGAGGCTCAAGAAGAAGGGAACATCTGTGTGCAAATGTAAGAGAGAACTGCCTACAATGGTTGCAGGTAAACTTGAAAAGCAATGGGAAAGGTAATTTCCTTCTTCTTGTTAAAAACTGCCTTCCAGTTTTGATTAAATCTTCCTCTTGTACGTGCCTGTCTGTCCCCCCACCCCAGAGAGAGGCAGACAGACACACGGTCTGTGTGCTTATCCTGCTGGCAGTTTGGCTGGTATCTGGCCAGTATGAGTTGGCCAGTCACTTTCAGAGAGGGAGAGAATGAAAGCAATCAAGCTAAATCCCATTCAGCCAAAAAACAAACAAATGACAATAAAAATACTGCTATACATAAAGTGTGAGACTTTTCGTTTCTATTATCAAGTCTCCTCTCTGTCAGAGAGAATTCCTGTTAGTAGATACTCACTGAAAATAGCTTCCTTAGGGCTAAATTATATTCCCCTGCTCTTTGGCCATCTGCTTAGCTCTGCCTGTTCTGATGGAGCTGCATCTACAGGAGAAGGGTGCAACAGCACATCCACAGTGTGTGTACCAACAGGAGAAACTGCTGGTAACTGCAGATAACTGCAAGTCCAGCTTGGCACCTCTGCCTGCCTTGACACAATACATGCAAACACGCTGGCTCCTGCAAGTCCCAAAAGCAGTCCGGCCACATCTGCAATAAAATGACTGCTAATAAGGCAGGGCTTGTTAACGTGGGTGCAGCAGAGCAGTGCAGGCTTAGCTACACCTGGTGTTGAAGCCATCAGCTGCCCTAAGCCTGCAGTTTTCCTTCCTGCATACCCATGCACACTTTTGCCATGCCCGGAAAGCAGGAGCAGAATCCATACCCACAGCAAGGAATGTGGTAATCCCTTCGTGTTTTGGTTTTGCATATTTGAAAGGAAGCAGCCTGAGCTATTGAGCTATAAACAGGAAGACACCCTGACTGCACCTTTGACTTTTACTGTGTAGGTCAGATATCACAGACACCACAACAGCTCTCTGCATGCAATCATTAGGAAAAAGAAAAATCTGAAACTAAAGCAGCAGGTTCTAGAGTTCTCGAGGAGAGTCGCAACCTGCCCACGTTACAAGTGAGCAGGTTTATTCCTCTGACAGGTTAAGCAAGTTTCACTACATCAAGTCAAGGGTGGAGAGGAAAAAGATTACTAGAGCTACGACCCAAGATAAGCAGGCAGATAAAGCCAAGCAGTACAAAGGATAGACACAATCTTCATCTCTCTCTTTTACTTTGTAACATGGATGTCATTCTGCCTCGAGAAAACATTTATCACCCAACTTCAGTTGAACTGCAGCAGATGCCAAGTCACATCCACAACCTTTCTGTTGAACACTCCCTTCACCAAGGCTCCTTTTACTTGAAAAGTTTCTGAACTAAAATTAAAGGTGGGAAGTAATGAAAGTATTTGTGCTACCTTATCCTCCTTTAGAAGAGTTTGCCTTGATTGGATCTTGCATTTAACATTGAAAATGTTCAACTTCACTGTTTAGCCCGCCAAGACACAAGGAGAACAGGAACAAAGCTGTGCTTAGAAGTTATTTTCCCATTGTGACTATAACAACATATTTTGGCCCAACAACAGTGGCATACTTTGAATATGAAAGCCATGCTTGTAAGTCAGCCTGGCTTTCAGCACCTACAATGATAAAGGAAAACGATATGACATTCATCAAATCTAGAAGAAAAAAAAAGATAAACACTCAGCACTGTAAGTGAAAATGGAATGCAAAGTAAGGACACGCACGGAAATGCTCACATTCAGCCACAGACCTGTGTTACAGTAATACTCGCCAGAGCACTGAAGTGACCACTACCTCAACTCAAGAGAGATCCAGAGCCACGACTGATGGAACTTTGCTCTTTTTTTCTAATTTAAATTGACAAGCTGTGGCTCTGAGCCATCCTGCGGAGCAACCCAAGAGCAGCAGACAAGCTCAGGATGGTGTGGAGCCCAGAAAACTGCACTTCAACTGCAGTTACCAATCTCCTCGGCACGCATGCGTGCACACACACACTTGGACAGTACTGAAGGTGGAACACTGAAATGTTGCTACGACTCACAAGATGAGGTGATGGAGAGAAAAATTTATGCTAAACAGACTGCCCAGCTAGCAGTCCACAAGCTAGCTCGCTTTGAATACTATCTCAGAGGAAGTGGTAAAACTCTATTTAGAATGATTTCAGATACAAAGCCAGAAAAATTTCCTAAGAATAATCCTGAAATGGCAGGAGAGAATTAAATCTTTTCCACACAAGGTCTGATTCACCTCTGGTCTGAACTCTTCACGTTTAAGAATTGCTATGCAAAAAATGCAGATAACTCGCTACGCGCTCTGCTTTTCACAGCACAGCTGTATGTGAAAAAGTTCTCATAATCTGTTCCCTCCCCCTCACTAAAAGAATTTCACAGGTGAGCCAAGAGGATCCAACTGTGCTATGACTGTGTGCCAGTCAGCCTGCCCAGAATAATCATATTTTTTAACTGCTTCACCACATTTCATTTCATCCTCCCTGGGAGAATCACCTTCCGCTTCCCCTCTTGTGCCACAACTTTCTTTTTCCCTCCGATGTCATGTGAACAGAATGAGTAAGATGACAGTTGCATCAGAATTCCCCTAGCTTCTGAAAAAGCAAACGGGCAGAAAAACTCTCCGTCCCAACGCTATAATGCAAAGCATGACTTTGGAAGGGTGAATATTGGACCAAAACAGTGGCAAGTGAATACTTCAGCACTTTTCACTGAAGAAGAGACTTTTGTGAAAACAAAGACATGCAGAGCTCAAGTGCCTTACTCCTTTTTTTCCCCTCGGGTGCTGATGGATCAGTGCCTAAGGGAGGTGACTCACAGAGAGAGGGAAAAAAAAAGAGCATGTGTCCTGCTGAACCGACAGGCAGTTTCTATTGGTCACATCCCAATCTTTACTGCATCTCCAAAAAGGGTTGCTGTATTTTCTTAATGCAGAGGGGATTTGCATGTTGATCATATAAGCCTTCTGGAAGACTCAAAACAGGGCAGCCCACAGCTCCGATGCCAAAACCAGAACGTGGGAAGGTTTTGACTGGCTGGCTGAAGGCTAGAACGAGGAGTCAAAGCATCCTGAAAGAGGCAACTGCACAACGCAGCTGCTCCCAGCTCCAGGTCCTGTTGAATTATGAACGAAACCAGGAGCTCCTGCTTTGCATGCACAAAAGCCCATCAGCGCCTCTCTGGCTCCTAGGGAGGAAGCATCCTGCAGCATGTGCGGGAACCCCTCACCTCAGTCTCCAGAGAGAAAAACCACACCACCACTGCACTCCAAATTTTCACGGTTGCTGATGTGCTCCGCATCCCTAAAGAAAGGGCCTGCCTGCCACAGAAGCCCAGGCAAAAGGATGGTGTGGAACAAAAGGGTGGATGAGCAGCCTATGAGCAGGGACCGCTGTTAAAGCCTCTCCCTTCTAACCACAGCAGCACAAGCAGTGCTGGCTTTCAGTCAAGAGGTTTATGCCAGGTAGGTCTGATTAGAAGGAGCAGCGTGTCCAGAGGGGAGCAGTAAGCAATTTCAGTGGGGCCCGGTTGGGAAAGTCCCAGCATCTAAATCAAGATTAATTCTTGAACACAGGATCCAGTGCATGTATAAACACTCTCCTCCTCCCTCACAACTCCACTCCTGTGAAAACGCAGTGGGGAGGCCAATGAATCTGGGCATTATCAGCCCAGAGCGATCATCTGACAGTATCAAGTTCAAGTTCTGGCTTCATATCCCACATATTATTCTGAGTTTCTCCACTTTACCACTAGATGTACCCTACACGCTGTTGCACACTGCGGTTCCTCATCTCCCTCGTGATTTTGAGCAGTCTGGTATCAGAATCTAGAGGATGATTCTCACACATCTGATGCTTATCCGAAGGCATATCCAACCACTCAGAGACTGAATGTACAAACCAGTGCCTTCTGTGCTTTACCTTATGTAAAATATAGTACTACTTTTATTTAAAATATAATATCACTTTTTTTTCCCTAGAGTATTGTTGCTCAAGTTCACCAAGCCAGCCTGGGAAGACTGAACTGGTCAGATGCCCGAAGTACAGTTTAGCTGATATAATTGCTTGACCTCTTCCATTGTAACCTTCCCTGAGATCTTTCACCTACTTTGCTAATTTCAAGTAACAGTAAATACTCCCTGAAAAATCAAAACAACGTATCTTTAGTAATATCCAATAAATAGCATATTTATCATTCAACAAATGACCAATTATCTTTGTTTAAACATATATATATATATACACATAAATCTTCTGTCTAATCTTCGATTTTGTGCCACCGCATCAGAACCAACAAGAGTGCAGGACGCATGCAAGCAGGTCGAAAACTGGACTGTGATGTTCTTCAGGCTCAGTAAGAGTAAGAGAGGCTCAGAGTAAGAGAAGACAGGCTTCAAAATTGCACTCTACTGAGCAATTTCTGTGCCGTGACACCTTTGTCAGTGCTGTTTTGTCCTGCCTAACAAATCTCGCTTCAGCCCAAATGGCCTAGAAATGTAGGAAAACACAGGAGCTCCTCTCCAAGGCTTCTGCTTTTTGACATACATGAGAAATAAATCCTAGACAAACAGAAAGCAGAGCAGCAGCATTTCTAGGAGCAATCACTTAATACACTGCCGCTAACCCTCTCCTTTGTGTCTCGTGAACATGACTGGAACTTAAGTCAAAAGTAACATTATACCCTTGGGTTAAAAACTTTAGTCAGTTGTTTGTTTGTTAAAACATGTAGAGAATCTGTATCGACAATGTATTTCTAGTGCTAATTACAAACAGAAGCCACTTAAGAGAGCAATTCACTCAGCTCTTGCCAGTTGTAATCACAGGAACCAGAAAGACGCAGGTAATTTTGCAAATCAGACCTGATTTGTACTTGGATGAGTTTCTGTTTGTCTTCCCTTCTTGGCTCCTTCACTATTTTTATCCTCAAAACAACAAAAATGACCCCAGAAGCCCTCAGACATGCATGCAAACCGAAAGACATGCCAACACCGAAAGCTCAACCACTTGGGAAATGCCTTTTTATAACATAAAACAGGTTTCAAGTACCACCAAGCAATCCACTCTTAAGCAGCAGCGAACGCTAAGGTGCGGTGAGGGACCAGCTGCAGTGCAAAGGGAGGGAGCCCTTGCAACACAAGCAATTCCGTCGAAAGAGCCGGGTGGGGCAAGCAGGTCCCGGGGAGGATCGGCTCAGGAAGCACTGACTCATTTTAGCCGCACGCCTGCAAGCAGGAGATGCTCCAGCAGGCGCTCACCGGCCTGCAATCTCGTGGCGCAGTGGCACGGCTCGTTATCCCCACAGAGGCCCCAGCGCCTGTGAGCTCCCCGTCTATCAGGGCTAGCAGGGCCCCGCGAGCCTCCCCACACAGCAGCATTCCCTTCAGCACCCTCGGGAATTGATGCATCCCACGAGGCCACGCTGACGTGCCTTCGGCGTCCTCTGGGCAGCCTGCTGGGCCGTCTTAGGCCAGCTATTCCCCTGTGCAATGAGGCAAAGCAGAGCCAGCCTCGCAGCGGGGTGGCAGGCAGCATCATTAGGGTGACGTGAGCATTATTATTTAGCTGGGCCGAGCCTGCCCGCGTGCACCTGTGGTTACGTTCACATGACAGCCTAGAAATCCTTTCTCAGCGCTACCAGGATGGTCTGCAAAGTTAACCAGTGCCATGCAGCTGCCAGTAGGCGATACCTAAGGATATATGATACATCTACACGCACACAAAGCATGCTGTATTTTTATCCTAGAGTAAAATTCTGCTTTGCTGCGAATAAAGGCAGGTTGCATGCATGTGTGAGAGGTAAGATACCGATCTGCACATCCAGAATGTGGGGGGGAGGTACCATTTCTGAATAATTATGCTGTATTCACAGATATTTAAGCAACTACTTGCTACGCAGAATCAGCAAGTCAGAACAGGTTGAGATTGATACAACTGCATTCCCAGCCTGGCTCAAAGTCACTCCTGTTCTCTACTAGAAGTGTTGTTAGAACACCTCAAAGGAAAACAGGGAGACAAATATTTGCCTGATGATGCTGTGACAGGGAAGTGATTCAAAACATGCCTGTGAAGCAAAGCTTACCAAAGGACAGCAAAAGAAAGCATCCATTTGCCCTTCACATCAAACCTTGCATAAGTGAGGTCAAAAGAGGCGAGAAATGCAGCGTGAGCCTCCCGGTATCACTGCACCCAACTGCCTGCAGCCTGCATTAAATTCAGAGCAGACCTAAATCAGCACTGCCAAATAGCACATGGAGACTTCTAAGCCATAAGAAACTCTTTAATAAGTATTAAACAAGATCCCTCTGAGGCCCCCGTGCTTCTTTAAGCTTGGAGACAAAAGTTTATTAACAACAGTAAAACTAAGCAGGAATAAGGTTTTTAAAAGTGTACCAAAAACCTGGCCTGGGACATTTTGAACTGCTGTTTTCTCTCATCTTTTCGGTAATGTGCGATTTTCAGGCACCTCCTTTAGTTATCATGGTCTAAAAGCTTACTCTATAACTTCAGAGTTGATTTTAAACCACACATTAAAAAGAAACAAGTGTGATTAGATGGTAAGGACAATTGAGGCAGTATTAAATAATAGCATCGGGGAAAAAAAGAGAGAAAAATCAGAAAGGGATGTCGGAAGGAGGAAAAGGTTTGTCCTAAGAGCAAACAAGGTTGGAGAAGTCCCAGGTACATCCTGCCTCCCCCCGGATGGCACCCCTTCAACAACCAAGCAAACATAGGCCTCTGTGACTTCCCAGAAACAGGCAGTGCCCTCCCGCAGTTGCTGCCCTGTCACACTCCACTGTTGAGCAATCCTGATGGCACCACACAGCAGAGAACAACTTGCTGCGTCACACAGCTCAAGGAGGAAAAAACAGAAGGCCACAGCACTGCTGGGGACACCGCGCAGATGGAGCTTAGTACCTCCCCCTGCACGCACGCCTGCAAACAAGGAAGCTGCACGAGATAACAGAGGCACATCTTTATGAAAGCAGGGTCTCCACGTTACCCTGGTATCAGTAGTCACCATGCAACTCGAGGGGCAAGGAAGTGAGGGTTATCGGGGCACGCACGAGCTGTGCAAACTTCTGCTAGAGCTGAGGACAGAACCCCAGCACACGAGGCTTCACGTGTTTAGCCCATTTCCTCTCCTGTTCCTGAACATGTGGTCCTCCTTCCTCACCAGCGGTGATCTCACAGCACCAGGAAAAGGTTTCTCATCTCGTTCCACAGCTCCACTTCAGACAAGCACAGCAGCTGGAAACAGAAGTCCCTGCACGACTAGCGCTGCTTTAGAGGAATCAGCAGGAACCGCTGCAGAATGTGGGGATTTTGGGACGTCTTTCCACACAGTGCACTGGAGAGCTGGTTCATTAGAAATCACTGCAAGCATTTAGAAAACTTCAGCTAAGAGAGCAGCCTGACAAAGGCAGCACGCTTGTTGATGCCTTCAAGAAAGCGAAAGCAGTGTTTGTACACTGTGTGCTGTTTACTTGTCGCAGGGCATGAGAACTTGATCATGTCTTTGCCAAAGCTGTGCATCACGCAGGTGAGCACTGCAGCTAAAAAACATGAGCGGAAGGGCTAAGACCATTTTTTAAAGTTAGAGAAGTTTCCCCAAATGCTGACAGTCTGCTATGAATGAACAGTGTATTTTTAAAAGAGGGGAAAAAAGAGAAAGGCAAAAAACCCAATGACCCAGAGAGGGGGTACATACT
>JAPSGF010000030.1:4210113-4279739 GCA_035772895.1 Perdix hodgsoniae | reverse complement strand
CAAAGATGATCTTAACATACAAACTTCCCCAGCAAACTTTCTCAGCAGCCAGCATTTACTATACAGAATTGCCCCAAAAAAGCCAACCAGACAATGCACCGCTTGTTAACCTTGAGAGCTCACATCTCTGCAAGCCTCACGTTACCATCAGGCTTATGGCAAAGGACTAACTGGTTGCTGAGACCGCCTGGATTTTCTAGTGCTTGCAAAGCTAAAGCTTCTATTTATTCTGTAACTCCTCAAGGTGAGAAGAGGAGGTAGCATCCCTGAGAGTACTAAACCTTTGGAGGAGGTGATGTTCCCAAAAGGGTACTAATGCGGAAAGATCAGGGCCTCGTGCAGCCATGTGCTCTGCAACCAGTGTCTAATCTGTCAAGTGGTTTGTGCTCGTTTGAACTGTGACATGGTTAACAAAGCAGCACTAAGCTACGCTGAATGCACTCTGTTACATGGAGATTTATGTTACTGCCCGTGAGGAGGGTGGCATTACTCTGATGTCAGACCACCTTCCCTCCAAGCACCACTCGTACCACAAACCTCAACTCACCACCGAAGGCGGCGTCCCCTCTTTGCCTGCAGAAAACTAAAGCCTAAAAATCCACAACAAGTGCAGATTTAGATATTAATGAAAGGCAGTGCACACGAAATCTAGGGCTGAAAAGCACAGTGGATTCTTTCTTATGTTTAGGTACTGAAGAGCTGTGGAGATGCAAGTATAATGTTCCTCACTGTGTATGCTTCAGCTCTCAAGAACAATAGAGCTAATTAAGGTTAGCATATAAATCTTAACTCCGCACTTCCTTGCTTCGCTTGATTCTAATCAGATCTCAACATTACTGTTTTTGTGTTCACTTCCTTAGCTGGTCTTTAATGATAACTGAAGGGGGATACTGTCCAAGGCTACAAGCAATGTTTAACATGTCTGAAATCATAGCATCTCCTTACAGCTCTCAGGGCTCACAGTGATCCTGTGACACAAGAGCTCCTTTAGGTTAGCTTACAGCTCAAAATATCCACTTTTTTTTTTTTTTTGGAGCATCCTATTTATGCATCACGTGAATTAAATAATGCTTTATGTCTAATCTTTACAAAGATGATCGATGTACTCCGCAACTGTGAGACAGACGAAAGCTTCTGCCAAGACTATTAAAAATAATTTGTCCTTCTCATTCTCACCAAAGACACAGAGAAACAGACTCTTTACTGCTACACCCTGCTGCTGAAAAATCCTGGCCTTTTTCTTCCTTTTTGAAATCTTCAAAACACAGAGGTCTCAGCAGGGAACAAACATTTACTATGGACATCCCTGCTGACAGGAGGGACCAAAAACATTTCTCTCCATTTCCCCACCTTTATTTACAAAACCTATTAATGAAAACGTAAGAAACAGTTTTTAACCACAAAGAAAACTAAAACAGGTATCGTATCTCACTTGCCTTCTACGGCTCCAGTTATCAATTACTAGAAGCTGCAATTAGTCCTTTGTGTTAGTTATCCCTGCTCAAGAATTAGGGCACTTGTATTTGCTGAAGCTTATCTTTTACTAGCATGCTGACAGCAGTTAAATCATCCCCCACATGTAAGGAATGGATTTGAAAGCCTGTAATACATCCTGCTTCTTCGTATTTAAGGGCGCTGAAATAAAAGCTCCTCAGGAGATGACCAAAGAGACATTTCCATTGTGCAAGACAATAAACAAGGGCCTTTTCACACATGTGAAGTGTCAGTCATTTTCAGTGTGTCGAGTTCCTTAGGCACTCGCTTTTAGCTTCGAGATTTTATGTGTCCCATCTCCCAAAGCTACCAAAAATTTAACACCAAATTTCCAATTGGCCATCTGTGCACCAGAAAACAAACAACACTGTAATAAGGCAGTTCCCTTCTGAGAAACAAAACAACAACAAAAACAGTTCATCATCCCATTTGGCTAGACTCTGCGTCCAAAAATCTCCATATTAAGCAAATGCCAGACTGCACGCATGTGCTACACTGCAGAGATCCTATTTGTACTTTGAAGCTGGGCATTGTTACTGCACTGCACCCCACAAAGCACACACAGCTTACTGGAAGCAAGCCAGCATCATAAATAACATAGGAGAATTCACAGGTGGAACACAGGGAGAGGATGGATTTAGCCAGATCTTGAAGACACTCTGCGTATTGGATGTTTGGGATGTCACAGGCAGCCTGTGTGCACACACCCGGATGTAAAAGACAGACCCTTGCTAAAGAGAGCTGGGAAATGATCAAAATTTATGAATCTCAATCCCTGTGCTTTTCTGGGGATACAACATTCATCTTCCAATCAGTATACTACAGTCTTTACTTGCTGGTGAAGGAGGCTGACTAAAACATCAGCATTCACAGGTTCCCCTCCAGCATGTGCATGTTCCTTTTTTTTCTCCCAAAACCCACACTCTGCAACACGTGCATACACATGAGGTGTTGCTCTAAAAATTTCAATAGCAGAGCAGTACCATGCACAGATAATAAAACCAGCTGTTCTTCTCTTTGACACAATGTTAAAAAAAAAAAACAACCACAGTTTGGGAAAATTATCTAACACTGGGAACAAGACTGAGAAAGTAAGTGTCTTCTTAATTAAAAGAAGAAATACCTTCTTTGATAGGACCCTTTGTAAGCATGCTTCAAAGCATAGCTTCTGCAATCCAGATCTTCCAATTTGATTTTCAAAGACTTCTGCATGTGGTTGTTGCATGTGGTGTTTTGCATGTGCCAAAAAGAAATCTCCAAACTCGGAGACCTGTTCTTGAGACAGTACATAAACAGCCTACAAGTAAGATGTAACTAAAATGCCGCTATGAAAAACTTTGCCAGGCAGGGAGGAAGGACAGAAAGAAGGTCAATAACTGTGGCATTCTGGTTTCATACAGAACACTTCAGTCAGTTTGCATTATCACACATACACACAGCCTGGTACACACCAGACACAGACACTGCAGCTTAGTTTACCAAACTTGGGAAGTTGTGGTTGAAATACATGCATTATCCCTTAACTCTTTTCAAACTTGCCATGGAGCCTGTAATTGCTACCCACTGGAAACTGGCTGGAAGGTCATTTCTCACCTCTCCTCTGGCATTTACATCCTATTAATGTTTCCAAGTTGTGTGGAGAACGTGTCTTTGGCAGGAATGGAAATGTGATTTTAAAGTGATAGGTACAGACCATCCTTAGCTACAGAAACAGAAAAAGAGCTGTTGGCAGTATCTCCTACCCTGAAGGAAACCCATTTGGAGCAAGTGGAGGCATCACTCTTCCCCCTGAAGTCAGATGCATGCTCTACTGGAATGCAGCACAGCACAGAAAGTCAAGCAAACTCTTTTCTCTACCTTAAGGCTCCTTGCTAAAGCTTATGAATCACCACCGCCACCACCAAGACCCACATCAGCAGACTAACTCCTCTGTTCACATTTAGGGGACATGCAGTGGTGGAGATAGAACAAGAAGCTTGCAACTTCCTATTTGGCAGCAGAATCAAGACCCGAAAGAGCTCCTCAGAGTTGGTGTGATTCACAGATCCAGTGTAGCTCCTTAGAGAGCTACAGCGGTAGTACAGATGGAAAGCCTTCAGTAACTGCAAGCTATTGATTTCAGACGCTTCTTTGGAAATCCCCAGACTTCTTAGAATCACAGAAAAGTCTTTATACACACATGCCTTCTTTCCATACGAGTTTATGCTCCTGCTAGAGATCTGAGAGTATTCAGCTTTAATGTGCTGTGACAAAGACAAAGCCAAAGCTGCAGAGTCAGTGTCTCTGGTGGAGAAGTGTGAGGATTAGCATGCTCTGTACTACATATTTTCTTATGTACAGATCACAGTGCCACTCTTGTTACAGGAATTTAGAACTCAAGATTACTGTGATCTCCCTTCCTCTGAATTCCTAAAAGTCCCAAGAAAACAAGCCATCCAAGCCCCACATCAGGCCCTGACACTACAAGGCTTGCTGCTTCTAGTTCTGCTCAGAAAGAAACTTGTGTAAAAAAGGCAGCATCCTCTCCAGTTGTACCTCTTCTCAGCAAATCATGTTTCTGGTACAGATCCCAGGCGTGGATGGATCTCCCAGTTATCACAGCAGACTGCAACAACCCTCCTCAAATGGGAGCAGCAGCACTGAGATGGAGGCAGCTAGGTTGACAGCACAGTCAAAGGAATGAGGGAATCAGCTTTTCACGCTATATACACGTTGAGCACTCTCCAGAAATCCTTGCTCTCTCCACCTGTGACTGTCCCCACTGGAGGCTCAGACCACTCTGGAGCAATCTGGCAGCAATAAGAGAGCTTTCTGAGATGCCCTGAGCTCACAGTTCCTTGTTGAAAATCCTGGCCAAGAGTCATACTGGTCAGAAAAGGAAGCAGGCTTTAACCTCTTTTACTGAATGGTGCTGCACATAAGAACCTTCCTTCTCCACCCCTCTATTTGCAGTGCCCATTCAACTCGACTTGTTGACAAGGAGCCAAGGAGCACAACAAAAAGAAACTGGACCTTATGTGAGAGGCTCTGACTCATTTACAAATGAAGTGTTTGCCTGTATTGTGGGAGTCAGGAAGGGCAGCATCAATTTAACAGGTAAAGAGTACACGCAACACCCCAGCACAGCTAGAAGAAGGCAAACAGTGTTCTCACTTGACAAAACCTAGGTATTGCAACAAAATCTTGCTGTGATGCAATAAAAAAGCAACAAATTAGAGCTATGGAGGGTTTTTAATCCCTCCACTTAATAAACAGAGGGGAGAGAAAAATTACTTTTTAGGAAGATTGTGGCACTGATACTTCCTAACCGTAAAAAAGCAACTGGAACTTTTCTCCCCTCCTCCTCTGCTCTGCTGAATGTCTAATGGCCTGGCTGCTAGAGGTGGAAAAATGGATCCGAAATTTCATCCTCTCAGAACAGAAGTAAGCACTCCTGTGGCACAGCATTGCCCTTGACCAAATTAATCCATTGGATTTTTTTTACCCCTAAATGGTATTTTAGAAGTCCAATTTAAAAAGACAGTATGGACAGTTAAGTAAGAGTCAGAATAAGGCACGGAGAAGAAAGACAAGACAGAATATATGCAAGATGCATAGACACATTCTGCTCCCATTCAGATCCCAGCAGACTAAATTCTCCCTCACTCCAGTCCCGAGAATTGAGCATATTTGGTGCAAAAACAGCACTACGTGGGAATGTTCAAGCTCTGCTGATTCTTTAGCAGAACTTCCTCAGCTTTCTGTTAAATTCACTTCTCTCCCCAACTTCACACTTTGTGAGACTCTGGAGGGAGACATTAGAAACCCTGTTTTCTGCTGGTTTGGGCATATGTCAGCCACAATCTTCTCATTTGGATGATCTAGCATGAAACCAAGGAATAAAAGAATTGTGTGCATCAGCAGGGAAAGATGAACTGGCATTCTTGCCCCACTGGCCAGCTGGCACAGAAGAACAGATGTGGTACCACTATCAGCAGGGCCTTTGGAAGCAGTCCACGAGGCAGGACCTGGCAAGCAGGCCCTTGCTCCAGGATCCTGAGGCAGAAGGTTTTGAACGTGATATAAAAAGCCTTCATCCGTAGCATTATGAGACTCGATGCTACAGCCAGACCTGAGGTACCTATGGAATAATTTCCTTCAGACCATCTTAGACCAGAAATACCTGTTTCTGAAGGAAGTACCCAGTGGGCAAAATCAACATCTTCCTTTTGAGTTTGTCACAGCACCAGATAACAAATTTCATTTCACTTTGTATTTATCCTCATCTGCCTACTTGTACATTCATGCTTTTCAATACAGCATCAGGATTCACTAGCACAACCTGTTACAGCATCAAGAAATGGTTATTCACTGCAAACAATTGGTTTGGCACCATCCTGCCCACCAGGACTCTTCCTTAGCAAAACTACCCTGTTTCAGTAGGCTCAAGATGTTTCCTGTCACAGGCCTGGGGCCACCTGGTGCAGAGTCAGTGAGCACAGCAACTTTGCAGTGTTCCACCGTGCTGCTGCAGCGTAAGCCTACACAAAGAGGAGTTCTACAGAGCAGACAGGAACTGACACCTGTCAAATGGAAAGAGCTTGCAACAGAAATCTGTTCCTTGCACAGTTTAGGTTCTTCCTAGCATGGGCAGTAAACAGAGCACTCTATCCTGACAACATCAGGCAACACCCCATTAAGCGGAAAAATTTTAAATGAATAACCTCGTCATCAGAAGGTTTTGATCTATAGTTACTTCTTTTGGGCAAGTCACTCAGTCTGGCAGATTTACTGCTAAAGCATGATAAGAGTTGCTATACAGGGAAACCTCGATAAGCAAAGGATACTACATCAACATCTGGCAGGCCTGGAGTAAAGTCCCACAGGAAGTCTCCCTGCTTCTGGAGAGGATGAGGAGATGCCTAATGAGCAAAAAGCTAAAACAAACCCTGCAAGCCTTCAGCAAGTAGCCTAGTGAGGAACAGGACACAATGGTACCCAACATGAGGGTCTGGGTGCTGAAATTCACCCTCTGGTGCCAATACTGGCACTGGCTGCAACTCAGAAGCTGCCCTGCCTTCCTGAGGAATGACCCAATTTGGAAAATGTGGCTCACAACTGACTCAGTAGAGTCAGACATGATTTATTCAATGCCCAAAGCCAGTATCTTCTCTGAGCATCTTTATGTCTTCCTCTTCTCAGCTGATGTTTCTTTCTCCATCCCTCCTCAATTCTGATTGAGTATAGGTTAAATGAACACAGAGATACAAAATTGCACACATTCCTATTTCTCCATTTTCATGTGGCTGCTTAAGCTGTCAATAAGATCCAGAAAGAGGCAGAGCTGCAAGTAGATACAGCTTCCTTTGGGTAGGATTATATTATTTCTCCTCACTGAAATAACTCCATGGATAGCACACTGCTTGGAAAACTGTTGGTAAAAATCAGTGAAACAAGGTATCTTCCTTCCCACACAGAATCAGTTTGTAACCATCACTCTTATCACCTTACTTAAATGCTACACTCCTGTCCCCCACTTATCTTCCAGCTTTTTGTATGTTGTAAACTCTTTGAGATGGGGGTGAAAGCTACATGGGAATTCACAAACTCTTAATCAGTTCTGAGGTGCTCCACCCATGCAAATAAATGAACACTGAACTGGGAGATGTGAAAGGGGAAGGACCATACAAAGAGTGGTGAGGTACTGGAACAGGTAGTCCAGAGAAGTGGGGGAGACACCATCCCTGGAGGTGTTAAAGGAAACAGGCATTGCTGGAGTAGTAAACACAAATCCACACTTTCTCCATCCTATAAAATTATGTTTTATTTCATAGGGCTGTCCTAGAGCTGTGTTACGGTTAGTATAGCTGTAACTAACCAGTAAATTCTGTTTGGTTCTGTGTGGAGCCAGGAGTTGCATTTGATGATCCTTATGGGACCACTACAAATTTGGATATTCTATGATTCTATGTGATTTTACGTTGCTTCCCTTGTTGCCAGCTGTTGACATACTGCTACATCCCTACGAAGGAAACTACACAAATTATGTTTGGACACTCTGGTCACAGATAATTTCCTGGATCTGTAGTTCAGTAAGTTGCCTACAGAGCAAGCCGTGATGTATATATTAACAAATAAGACTGATTACTCTGAAGAGGCATCTTCACAGTGACATTTGGATACTACACTGCTTAATATCCACCACAGATCCCCCAGAGCAACCATTTGCATCTGCTACTCAGAAGCTACAGAATTAGAAGTTATTCTACAGCTTGGCTATATATTTTTATCCTTAGAGAAAGATCCACCCTGTTTGTCCAAACAATAATGATGATAAAACCAAAATAGCAAAACTTCTGGATATCCACAACAACTGAATACTGCATGAGGAGAACTAGAAGCCCTTTCTCAATTTTGGCTCCCTTCCACAACATAATCATCCTAACAGTTGTAGAGTGTGCGTGAGTTTGTGTCACACCATACTCATCTATCAGTCCATGTAAGGGTCTTTAGTTAGCTTCAAGGCTCTTCCAAGGAAACAAACCCAGCCCCCTATCCTGTAGTGCTTTCCAAACTCCTGGGTCACAATCAGCACTCACCTGTGCATGTTTCCATTGGTGGTGAAGGACTGTCCACACACTGAACATTTATAAGGCCTTTCACCTGAGTGCACCAGCATGTGGCGATCAAGGGAGCTCGCTGAGCTCAGAGACTTTCCACAGATGCTGCAGGAATGGTCTGTCCCTCCAGTGTCAGTGTTATGCTAGAGAAAGCAATGATTTTTTTTTCATTGAATGACTCTTACATAGCGTAAAATATCAAAGAGAACTGTAAACATCTTAAAAGCAGCTTCAGAGAGCCACGTGACACAGTACCTTATATTAAGGTGTGCCCCATATCCAATTCTTTTCCATAGCCCTCCCCTATAACTCCACCCCCTCCCTTTGCTTTTAACTCCTTAATGCAGCTACTTTGTGCAGCCTGGAATGCCCACCACATGCTGCCCTTTCACTGGATGTGCAGAAGAAAAGAATAGAAAGGGATCCGGCAAAACTGATCCAACAAGTGGTACCTTGGAATATGTTAAGCTATCTAGTGGTTTGGGGTAGGGTAAATGGTAAGGGGGAAAAAAGAAAGAGAATGTAATTATAAACTTGATTTCAGAAGACGCTTAAAAATACTCTTTAAAGATATTAATTTCAAAGTGACTGTGTAGTAAGCAAATGCTTCTGTTTTACAGAGAAAACATGGCTATCAGGTACTGTGTTATATGTACCACTCTTTCTTGCTTGAATTTAGAGAATTGAACATTTCTTCACATACCAAAAAAAAAAAAAACAAAACAAAAAAACCCACCAAACCAAAACCAAATGGAGAATAAGGAAAAAAATTAAGTAACAGTTACAGTACAGAAGGGAAAACTGAAGTAACGAGTATCTAGTGGACTCACAGTGGTGAACCACAACTTTAACATCCCAAGGAGAACTTTCTGACATAGAAAAAGCTAAAGCTCCTCGTAACACATATTCATATTTCAAGAGGAGCAAGATGAGGCCTATATCTGACAAAAATAAAGAGCATCATACATTTGAAATGGGTATTTTAAATTCTGCCTTCCAAAACTGCTGTACCCTGTAAAGGACAGAGAGGCTCTTTAACACCAAGATGATTTTAAAGTTGTTTCTTCCTGCTTCTTATTTGCATGAACAGTGAAGGGAACTGTATTCAAACAGGATAACAAAACAGGACTTATGCCTCATGATGGAAGTGGTTTTCCGGATCCTTAGGATACCTTAAGCTGTGCAGAACAGGACACACATCCTTGTTTGAGCCACTGGGGGAGTAGGGAGGGGAAGGAAAGGAGAGAAAGAGAGGAGAATTATCCACCTCCTGGTTGGTGATGGGTTTTGTTTGTTTGTTTGTTTTTAATTAACACCATGGGAAAGCTTAAATAAAAGCAAAACAATTGTGAAAAGTTATATACAAGCAGTTCTGATTTGCACGTGGAATTGTTTTTCATGACTGCAAAATGCATACTGGCAATTGAGACACTCTTTAAATATGAAATCGAGAGCTTTAACTTTACGTACCTGACGAATGTGCATAGTTAGCTGGTGCTGTGTAGTGCAAATCTTTTCACACAGAGGACAGGTATAGGAAGACTTCTCTTCTTTTGTTTCCTGTGAAGAAAGCAACAAAAAATCAGAATGGATATAGATATTGAAGAACTGGAAAGCTGTTACTGCTGTGGATGGAAAAAGTACATGCCATCTCCAGTACAAAAGGCCACTGCTAACAGAACTACTTGTATGTGCATTTATCATCCCAGTAGATCCCTCAGGGAAGTTTCAAAAACTTCTGAATTTATAAATAGGGGCCATTTCAACCACCACAGAAGAACAGCAGCTGTTTTAACAGCACACAGATACTCAGCAGTAGCAGTTTAGGACAGGAAGTGAAGGCAATTACTGCAACCAGCTCAAACTGCCAGGAGGAATTTAGGTGAGCAGAAAGCAATTACCCGGGCTGGAATCCTGCCAGAATATGCTGGCAAATGCAACTAATCTCCCAAAAAGATCTTTAGGAAGCACAATTCTTCAGGACTTTGGGTTTTCCACCCCACCTCGATGGCAAGTTGTTAGGCCAGTGCCCTTTTCTCAGAGCTCTGACTCAGAAGGAAGAGCAGCATTTACTGAATCACCAGCACCACTTCCTTGAGCATCCTGTGTTTCTCCTGGAAGCATCCCATCCAGGCACACTGGCCAGGCCCAACCCTTCTTAAGCTTGCAAGATCTGATGAGGTCATAACGAGAAAGAGGTGACAATGTGGGAGCCTACGTGACTCTAGAAGAACACATTATGAACCCGGTTATCCTCCACCCAGGTGAGAAGGAGGAGTAACCATGGTCAAACCATGAGGACAAACAATGCAGCAGACCCGACCTGGATTGCTCAGTCTGATTTAAGTATGCCCTTGAGACACTGGGGAAAGCCGCCACTCTTTCACAGCCGAGGATGGAATGGCACTCTCACAAAAACCAAAGGCATCTGCCTGAGTTGTCAGCAAGGATGGCTACTGAATGACATACGGTCATTTTCACCAGATGTGACTTCTGAACCAAAGCCTGTATGACTCAGAGCAAGAAGATCTGGCACTGAAAATGAAACCCCTGTTTTCCGTAGAACTGTGCACATCTTTACCAGCTAGACGTTCACCATTTGTTACCTAAGCTCGTGGGGATGAGAATACAAAAACTATCTCTGCGTGACTGATGGGAAGCTATAATATTTATGCTAAAAGGATGCATTCAATTGAATCTCTTTGCTGGCTATTTTAGGTAACATTAGTGAGAACAAGCAAAAAAAAACAAACAACAGCAAAAAAAACCCCACCAAACCTAAGCAGCTCTTTAGTCAGAAACAGGAGGGAGCTGATGTGTATATATCTATCTGTTTCCTCTTTCTAAACAATTTTTTTCCCCTTCACTGTCCTACAAGCTATCAACTGAGAAAGGACCACTTCCAGACCATCAGACACAAGCACTGTGCAGAGCAATGACAATGACTGGCCCAGGCCTCTGTCATCAATCCTGTGGCATTTCAAGGGGAAAGACACTGACACAGTGTTAGAAAAGGGTATTTTTGTTGTTGTTTTGATTTCTTTTTCCTAACTTTCAACTTAATAAAGCAATATTCCTTTCAACACGATCTGAGGAAACATTCTATACAGAGTTCCCTGACTAAAATTTTCAGAAGTGGGGTCATGATATTTTTCCATTAACTCTAGTAACTTGTGGATGTGAATGCAAAGCTATTCTCTCATTTTGCCACAAGTAAACAAAGTGAGTGACCTCCCTTCCAGAAGTATCAGGAACAGTAACTGTTAGGCTCTCCCAACCCCCCCTTGTTTCCCTTGCAAGGCTCTCCATCCCGAAGGTAATCATTGTAGGCCACACACACAGGCCAGGGCCCAATGCCCTGTTACTCACAGAACATTAGAAAGTAAATAAGAAAGGCTGCCATTATAAAGTCTCAGCACCCCAAGAAAATTAAAACACATTATCCCTGTGCCCACACACACACATACAACTCACACACACACATTCCATCCTACGGATACAACTTTAATTTTACTACATGCAACCAGTCTGCAGAGCGGTGTTCAGCTCCAATTATACTGCAATCCTGTTAAAGTTGGCTCAGGACAGAGAACAAACACACTGTGCTGCAAGTAAAATCCCTGCAGCTGTGCTGACAGTTTAGATCGTGTTTAATCCCCAGGGTATTTATGTGAAATTATCAACCTACTACTTTTTTTTTCACCCCCCCTTTAAATGAGTGACACAGTTCTACACGATGCAATCAATGGTTTCAGAGCCTGCTTGCTTGACTGCCTGCTCTTCAAATAGCAAATTAACAGCAGATAGAGTAATTGCTGGTTCACCTTGAAGCAAAGATCAGAAACACGCTATAGCTCTGCCAGAGCTGATTAGTATTGAATCTGGGGTTTATTATTAACTAAAACCCAAACTTTCTCCAGTGGTCACCCAGGGTACATGCTGCATACCGTAACACAGCTCAAGCAAATCAAGGCTAGCTACAAGAGGAATGCTGTTGACTGACTCGATCCAGGCCAAAATACATTAGCATCCCTACTCCAAAAGCACCTCCACTCACAAATGTAGAACACAGCACTCAGCCACCTCACTGGAGCCAGGGTGGAGAAAACACGCTTCCTGAACTGAAAGATAAAACTAACAGTTAATTTCTTACCCATTTTCTTCTTAGTCAACCTGGCAAGACTGCTCTGCATTCAACTGACAGCAAATGCTTTGGGAATTGAGCACAAGGGCTGCTTTTCTCCAGCTCACCTTTGTCACCTTTTTTTTTATTCTCTTATAGAGCAAAGCAAATGAGAAGTTAAAATGGATGCAGGTTGATGAGAGAACATGTTTATTAGACTATAGGTAGACTAGAGTAAAGATAAAGCCAGCACTATAAAGAGAACCATAGACTAAGGACAAAGGTTCACAGCAAAGTGTTTTGCTGCCAAGAAACAGCAGTCAGACCCAGAAAACTAGCACTGTTACTATCATTGCAATTAAAATCAGGGGCACATTCTGACCAGAATCAGAGATCTGTGCACTGTTAAACACGGAACCAAATTGGTGCTTTCATGCTGCTATGTTGAAAATGGAAATTCACTTCATTAGATGTTGTTAAACAGATTGGTACCCACTTATTATTTCACATCTCACTTCTAATACCTCTCTAATGTAGACATTTGCCTCTCTGGCAATAATGATCTTTCAACCTAATAACAAATAGCCTATTTACTATGTTTTCAATGTATTTATTTATTTTTACACTGTAAGAATCCCTCTTAATCCTGTCACATTTACTCTCAAGCTTCCTTTGATTCAATGCCCATCAAAGTATCAGGTGGAATAAAGGTCACTAACACTAATAAACTTCCCTGAAGCCAAGCCACGTGGTGTTCCAGTGGATAGCTGTGCAACAGCACTGCCACTGAGTCTCATCTGAACTCCAGTCTCACTTCACACGATGAAATCAAGGAACCAGGGTAGCCCTTAACAGGGAACACAGCAAATAAACCCTGAAGTCAGATGCTAGACAGTGTGACACTACCAACACAGTTCCCCATACACAGCACAGGCTCTTCAATTAAGAATTCCTATGTTCATTTATTATCAGTGATTTTTAACTCATTTTGAACAAGAAGATTCAAGACAAGTCGTAAGTATGTCAACTGTGCAGCCACTCTGCAAGTTATTAATAAAATACTACAGGACCGTCAGGAGTCACACTTCTCAATCTTTTTGATCCCCATTACATCTTGATTCACTTAAAAATTCTCTGAGCTAAAGTCAAATGGATGCAGTGATTTGGGATGTTTCTTGCTGTTCGGCAACACCTCAATTAGTAGGGCTTAACTCAGCAGAAGAGAAACATGCATGTCAGTAATCACAGCTTGAACTGGCTCTCTCACTTCTCCAGATCAATACAGCTATCGACTGGTGTCATCAACTGGCAAATGGAAAAAAAAAAACACCTGATAAAAGCATACATTTGCATACATCTGCAAGATTCATACAAAGCATTCTGCAACAGTTCTTCACATTTTCATTAACAACAAATAAGGGCACCTTACAGTACAACTGTGTGAACTAAGTACACTTATGGACATTTTGTTCTAGCACCACCTTTAACCTTAAATCACTCAGATCTTCTGCAGGAGCAATACCTCATGAAGGGACCCTCTCAACAACTGAGCCAAGCCCCACAGTCCCCTGACCAGGCCATGCCTCACCGAACTACTTCAGTTCCAGACACTTTTCTCCTAGATTAATGAAACAAACTGTCCCTCTCAACAAATCAGGGAAATGCAAGAATATGGATAATGGATGTAGGAGGAAAGAAATGGCAATTTTCATTTTGCCACTGCTGGTGCCATCTGGTAGATCAGCTTGCCCACTGTATGACATGTGAACCCAAGCAAGCAGACCCCTTCCATCCCTGGTTTTCTAGAGTTAAGTTCTGGGGGGCCATCAGGAAACATGCAAAAAGAAGCAATAATAGAGGCAAGACAAACTCGTTGAGTGAAAAAAAGACAAAACCACCAATGAAACATAATCACATCTTCCATGCAGCTGTTTGACTTCCCATCATCTCCCTGTACTTGAGTTTACAAACCTGATTCCTCCTACCAATCCGATTTGGTGCAGGAGACTTCGAGGGAGATTTGACAGTCTGAGAGGTCCCCCCATTTTCAGCTATCTTCCCCACATTCATTACTGCTGACATCATGGCATCAATGGAGGACAAGTCTGCTCCGTCCGAACTGTTTGGTGAACTTGGTGACACCTTGTAACTGTTTAAGGTTTCCAGCTGCTTCTCTGGAATTAAAAAGAAAAAGCACACATAAGAGATGCTACGCCATCTAAAAAATTAAACAAAAAATACCCTACAACCTAAAGCAAACAGAAAACCCCACGATATTTTCAGCTGCCTGTAACTTGCATCACACTGCCTGATTTCATGGACAACAACTCATAGTAACTGAAGATAATAGTGTCTTGTAATTTTCTTCTATTGGAACGTACAGGATAAGATGCAGATCTGTTCTTAAAGGATCTTCACGTTATCTTGACTTCCAAACTAAATTCAGTACAGGAATTACAGAGCAATTTACCTTAAATCTTCTTGCTGCAAAACGGTATTAATTGCAGTACCTTGCAATCACAATGAACTATCAGATCAGTACCAATGAATGAATGCTCTGGCAAACACCATCATTCAAGCAAGCATTTATTTTAAGCAGAATTGCACAACTGAGGCATCAGTAGTACAGTATACCGGTTTCTCTGTCACATAGCTTAAGTCAGCCTTGTAGAAGCAAAAAGCTAAATCTGAAAAAAATCCAACTTCAAATTCCCTAAAATACATTTTTACTCCCACACCTGGCAATGATATAATTATCTTTTTCTTTTTGTTTTTCCCATTCTTATCAGTCCATAGAATATATGTTACAGCCATGACTGATGCTGCCCCATCAGGGGCAAAGCTATTCAGATTCAGACTTCTCCATCGCATTTTGTACACAGCTCGTCAAACACACAGGTAAGGTCCTCCACTTTCCCCTTAAGGAGTTAAAAAGAAAAATGCATTCAAACTGAACGTTCCTTCCTCTAAAAAAGAATCTCCCAACCAAACAGGAACACCCTGCAAGTCTACAACTGTCATCTCAGGTGGACAGCACAGGATCTTCATGTGTGTGTGAGTCACTCTAACACAAAAGGATGTGAAGGTGAACAAGGAGAAACATATTTGCCTGTGAGCATTTGATCTCTGCATAATACTGACTCTGAAAGATAAGTTTGAGCACTACAAACAGGTGTTTTTTGAGGCTAAGTAATGTGGTGCCAAGCTACCTGGAGCCAAGAAAACCTTAGTTTGGAAGCCTAGAGTAGTGGCTGAGTATTTATGTGCCCATGCTTTTGCTCACAGTATTTTATATACTTCACAATGATCAAGGTTAGGGATGAGGAAAGAAAAGGATGCACCTATGCCACTGTTCAGTGTATATTATACCCTTCACACAGATAAGGGTTACGGATTGGGTAAGAAATATTTCTACAAGCCTTCATCAATGCCCTAAATTAAAGAGTCATTCAGAGCTAGTCAGACCAGTTACCTTCATTGCTATCCCCTGATTGACTGAGGCTCTCTTCTTGCTTGCTGGTCTCCTCACTTAGTGTAGTAGGTTTAGTAGCATCAGGCTCTTCAGCCTCTTCTTCAGTAGCACCCTCTAGCACTATGTGAGGCAGATGGGAAAAAGAGAATGAGATTACATTTTGGTGGAAGCTGTTTTAGCAGAGACTAAAGCCCCAATTTTTTGAGTGCTCTACTGATGGCTGTGTAGGTTTGATGGTGGAAGCACATCAGCAGAGTCAACGCAATCGAGTGCCCATAGCCACAAGCATCCTGGCACAGGAGTGGGAGATGCTGCTGCTGCCAGCAGTGAAATCTGGGCAAAAGAGAGGAAACCTTTACTCAGCTTGGTCCCCAGCATTCAACCACAAAAAAAAAAAAAAAAAAAGGAACAAAGGACTGAGCAAGCCAGTGTGCCACTGACACCCATGACATATGGTAAAGAGCTCCGAAGAGTATTCTGCTGCTGGAGATTCACTAAGTAATTCAGTTTCACTCACAACCATCCCATCCCTCAATTTCTCTTCTTGGAGGATTAATGTTTACACCAATAGATGAATTCAGGGCAACCTTCCTCCTTCCTGCAGCGGAGAAATGAGTACTGAGGTTTTTGGGGCCATCTGGCACACTCCTTACACCCACTGCCCAAGGGTTTTAGATGAACAGAAGACAAGCAACCACCGTATCTGCTGACAGAATTTCTCCACACCCCTTTCTAGACCACAACCTTATCGTGCTATCCTTGGGGTTTCAGGAGGGATTCCTGCTCTGGCTGGAGAATGACAATGCAGCTGAACATCACTGATAGAGGTGAAGGTGAATCATCAACACCTAACAAAGAGAGGAGTTCTCTTCATGGCACTCGTGGTCATAGCCTCTGAAGTAGATGATTCATAACACTGAAAATATCCGTATCTTTTTATTGGAGAAATACGCTCTTATAACCTCATATTGGAAATTAACACGCTGTGGACATTTCATCATCTCAGGTTTCCAAATAGCATCCAGCAGACTTCATCTAGATTTTCCTTTTTTTTCAAAAAGCAGAGGCCATCACTCTCAATTTATGGCTAATAGGGTTTCTTCCTTTTAAATAACAAATTCTCAAGGATGATGCAAATTAGTCACAAAACATATCTTCAAATGCTTTTTGAACAGAGTATCCAAACAAGAAATGATGATATCCCAACTACTGACCCTACTACTGACATTTCAGAGCGAAAAACAAAAGCCTGACAAAGAGAAAGGGCCCAGTTTCTGTTCTCTTCACTTGTGTCATGCAGTTCCTTGCTTCACTCAAGACAACAAAAAGCAGCAGACTCAAGCTCTCCAGGTCAAACTGCCTTTGTCCTTCTCAGGAGCAGCACACTGGTGGTTTGACACAGTGAGCCAGCACAGTCTGGAGATGAAACACATGTGTGACCTGACTGAAGCCACAGTCTAAGGCTCCAGATAAAATCAACTTCTTTAAACACCATTTTTCAGTCTGCATCTTCAGAAACCAGGACTATTTTGATGCTGTCCTGAACAGTTCAAGATAACTCTTTGAAGGTTACTTTTGTATGCTTTTCTGCTAAGCAAAGCACAAATGTTCCCTTCCCATGATGGAAGGGGCTACTTGATTCAAGAGGCCAAGCATCCATCCTCCTGTATTTTCTCTAACAAGTGTAAGAGGTGCTTATTTGATAGGGTCTTTAAAAGAGGTCATTTAAGAGCAACACAGTCGCTTCTTTCTACTGCATAAGTAGTAAAAAAGAAACTAAGTGATTTAATATTGAAGAGAAAAGGTACTAAAGAGTTACTTCCGAGTTGCTTGCTGTATCTGCTCAGTACCACCAAAAACAATGACCAGTTTATATTATTTGGAAGGACTTCTGTTAAAACAATGCAAGTAAATGCTTTACTACATAAAAACAAGCAAACAAACACATCAACAAAACACAGCTCCTCCTTCTAAAGCACACTTACCCTTTCCTCTTTCAGTTAATACCTCTAGCAGTAATGTTACCACCGTTACGTCCTGGAAAAAGTTACTCTATAGTGTAACTCTGAAGATTCAGGATTTCTTAATTTTAAGCAATTAGAAGACTGAAATTCAATTCTGCAAAAATAGGATTACTGTCGCATGCTTTTGTGCACATATGTATTTTTCATTTTCTTGCATGAAGCAAAAATGTACCACTTAAACAAAGATAACCACATGAGCAGGACGCACTGATTTCAGAGGCATAACTTTCTATTTGCAATAGGATATAGAAACAATAAGGATACTGGGCCAAATCACTCCTTCCTGTGGGAAAACCCATGGCAGAAAGCCTTCAGGCAAGAGAATACTGAGAGGTTTCTCTTGCAGCTTTTTTTTTTTTTTAAATAAATGCATCAGTGAGGACGAGGAAATGTTTTTTTCCACAGCACCTATGAGATCCCAGGAATCAGACAAGCAGTGATCAGCAGGAATGCCCTGTGGCCCTGCCCTCAGGACTCTAAACACCCCAGCTGGGAGGTCACACCAATGGAGCCTCCTTCCTCCCTTTCCCCAAAAGAGAACAAAGACCTCCAGGAAAGAGAGACAAACAGGAAAGAGGCTGGCAAACAGCATGGCCTCAGGTTGCATTCAACATCTGAGCAAAGCCTCTAGGAAACAGGGAACTGGTCACAAGCATTCAAGTCATCTATTCTGGAGACCCTCCCCCAGCATCACAGTCACCCTCTTATGAAAGCAGAGGGCATACATGTGAGGGGGCAACAAACAAAACAAAATCCCAACAGCCTTCCATCCACGGCCACAGAAAGGGACCCGGCTCCCTCCACTTGGTGTCGTTTCCGAAGCCATGAAGCTGGGCAGCTGCAATCCCACACAGAAGGCTGAAGGGCCTTTAGCTCCTCCTTGTGCTGGAGGCCCATCCCGATGCCACACAGAACAGGAGAGCTGCTGAGAAACAGTGGGCTCAAAAAAAATAATATGAAAAAAAGCCTTGTTGCTTCCCATTCAGTCTGTACAGGAAGACACTTGCTAGACCTATTTCCTCCTCTGGGATAAAGTGTGACTCCACTGTATGCTAAAGCTGAGTCCATCAGCAGCTACTTCCCCCCCCCTCTGCTTATGTGTATTTATTTATATTTAATTTTTTTCTTTAAAGACCACTCTCAACTCTTACAGCTGTTCCTCCTTCTGGCGATGAGCATCACAGATGAAGCAAAAAGGAGAATGCAGGCCAGCAAGGGGTACAGGGGAAGGAAGAAGAAAGGAGAAGAGATGATGAACCTTCAGAGTCACGGTCACTTGAGTTGCCATTGAGAGGCAGCCACACTAACATGGAGCTGGTACAAGTCCCTGCTCTGGTTTGCTCCACTGTCTCTGCACAGGAGCTCTCTGTTTGGAATAGGTAGAAAGAAACACACAATACAGGCAAGGAGGGGGAAAACCTGGTGCGTAGCACAAAGCTGCTCATTGTTCTGCCTTAAAAAAAATGTTCACATCAATGTTAAATTGGAAGCCATGCACTAATTGGGCCGGGGAAAGATTAACACTCTCAGCCAAATACTTTTATTGGTTTCATTAAACATGCCATAGTACGCAGCACAGAACACGGTGGGAGGAGCAGAAACAGGGGAAACAAATGATGGCTTTAGGAATGCACCCCCCACACACATGCATTTCAAACGACGTTTTCCTGTGAGGCCCAAACAGGAATCCTGAGCCTTCTTCATCATTTCCATCTTAGCAACGCTATTATCTCACTCAAGGCTTTCCCACTGTTTTTTTTTTTGGTTTTTTTTTTTGTCTTCTTAGTGATAGAAAAAAAATATCCAAGGATCATTTAAATGAAGGCCAGACCTTCCTAGTATACAAATTTAGACATGAACAAAACTTCAAAGACAGAGATTGCATTTGAATAAACAAAAGTTTACAGTTTACCCTTGAGATTATAATACCTAAGAATCACTACACCACTTTCAGAAAGGTATCTGATGCAATGGTCTTGTTCTGGGCTCCCACCAGAGGAGCAGATTTCCTTCCCAGAGCACAGAGACGCTCCCAAGCACAAAAGCATCCCCAAGAGATGCACACAGCCACCCAAACTACTTTTTGAATGTGATTTGGCTTCAAAGCTGGCAGGAAGGAAAGAGGATGAAAATGCGTTGTGTGGGAAGAAAAAGGGGTTAATACCATTGAAAGCCACTGCCTCAATGCAAAGGAAAACCAAAAGGAAAAAGTCTTCCCAACTGACCTTTTTAATATCAACTGTGCCCTTGCTACTGAAGTGTTGGTGCTGACTCGGCACCCCAGCGGTAGAGAAATATACTGGCAGCGTCACCTCACTGTCACCACTGCTGGAGCACCAGTACAGAGCAGCCTATGGGGAGAGGAAGACAAGCATAAAAAAAAAAAAACAGTGGCATGGGAATAGCTGGTGGTTGGTTATTAGCTTAGTATTCTAAGGATACTGCCCCAAAGCTTCTGAACTCGTACCTCTAACTAAAGTTTTCCTCTGGGGTTAAAAACAACAACAACAAGCAACCATAAAAAACCCAACAACAAAAGAAACCTCGAAGACACCAAACCAAAGGAGCAACAGCTCAGGACACGCGTTCTCTGGGCACTAAAAGATGGATCACTCATCTCACGATGACCTCTTGGGGTTCTTACTGATACAGCTGTTTTATCCGTGTTAGCATGTGTAGAATACTTCATTCTGCAAAAGAACTCTACAGATCCACCACATCCATGTGTCTCTTCTAATTTAACACACATAGGCACAGACACTGAACAAACAAGTGAAGCACACGCTCACCGCCATGCCTTAAAGCAGGGCTGGAGTGCACCACCTGTTTTAGGGGCAGGGCAAATAAGAGCAAGAAGACTTCCACGTTTATGGATTATTTTGTACACTGCTGCTACCCCACCTAACAGCCTAAATTTTGAATATTCAAAGATGTTTACTTCTTCAGTTTCATTCCTTTGCATGCAGGATGAGATGTGTGGGTTGATTCGTTTTTTCTGTAAGTTCTGAAATCTGCACTCTCATGATCTATGGACCATTAGCAGTCCCCAGGACGTTGGCTTGGATGACCAAAAGCATCTCTCCATGAAACATACCGGAATTTGAACTTTGCTACAGCCTTAAGCAAACTACAACTCTGAATCACCATGATGCCCTGGTACAATGCTGATAAGTCACAGGGAAAATGAGGAAGCTGTACTAATGTAACAGTGAGATGCTGTGCTGGAAAAGCAGAGGCTTCCTGGATGGAATTTTCCTGCATTGTTCAATGGGCTCAATCGCAGCGTTAATATAAGAAGCATTCATACCTGTTTTCTTGGCCCTGCAGTTTGCTAACTTGAAGAGCAAGCACACTCTCAATCTCTGTTCCTGAGGACGGCACGACACGCAGCAGCCTGTGGTCTTGCTAGGCTAGAAAGCAGAAGCAAAGCACACGCTGCTGCACTGCTGAGAGCGAAACCAAAATCTGACAGTCCCATCCCCTGATGGGAAAGCTTTATTCTCTGCCACCATGCATTGCGCATCTGAGGGTCTGGTCCAAACCCACGCTGAACTCCTGCCCAGCATCACTGCGCCCAGGATGGCAGCATCACACAACTGACCAGCTCCTGGTGAATTTTGAGATTTTCTTGCGCCTTATTCTTCCTCCCTTGTATCAAAGACCTATCTAAAAGCTGTTCCTCATCCTCATCCTCCCTTGCTTGTGGGTTAGCACCTGGCCCTCCAGAAAGCCTTTGTCACCAAACTGCAATCAGCCTCGAGAACGTGTTCAGACAAAAAGGGATACTGAGATTTCAAGACAGTTGAACAAACCTGGGGCCACAAGAGCTGATTTCAAACATACGCAGAAAAATGAAGTCAGGAAAACAAAAAAGCAAAAGCCAGCAGTTGTAATCACAGATCCCTCCACATACAAACTCTCCTCCATCCTCATCTTGCCGGCTTCCCATACAGCCAGTGGGGTGCAGGAGGCCTTTGGGGAGGCTGTCCAGCCCCCGTGGCTCACAGTGGCAAAGGAAGCACGTTGGACAAGACAGACCTTCAGCGTTACCCAGTGTGCCCTGCCTCTGCTCCCTCCCCGCGTGCTGAGGAGGGACACAAAAGCAATACTGTCTGTCCTTATAAGCTCTGCTTTGCATGTGTTCGGCAAGCTAGGACAGCTGTGTGGACGGCTCGCAGAGTTCCAGGAAGTTGATGTGTTTCTTGGCTTCGACTCCAGTTTATTTGCCTTAGATGAAGTGGCGACCCAAGAAAATCTGTCCGCGTCCCCCTGGGCTGGCAGGCTACGGGACAGTGGCATGCCTTGCGATAAGGCACGGGGTTTCTCTGCAGATGGATGCGCCTTCTCCAGCCTGACTGCTGAGGCTCTTGATAGGGCTGGGGCTGGCCCACATCCTGCTGTGTGAGGAGACACTGTGAGACACGGTGCAGGAAAGCCTAGGAGTCTGGGAGCATGTTCCTCAGAGCCAGGGGCTGCAGAGCCCATCCCTGAAGGCTCCCTGCTGAGGTGGGAGGTGGGCCTGAGCTCCCTAGCAGCTCTTAGGGAAGCAAAGCCTCACTGCTGCTGCTGCCTGAAAGGGGCAAGGGAGGTAAAGAGAAGAAACAATCTGAAACGTAGCAAATAGATGGTCCTGTGGTTTCTTTCAATTTTTTGCCTTGTGCCAAAGGGCAGAATCACAAACCCAGTGAATTTCATACCTCGGAGGACGGAAAAAAAATATCCACTGATATGCCATCACCTAGATGGCTAAGCAAGCAAGCACTGTGCTGAGGTAACGGGGTGCTTGTCCTAGTGCCTGAGGGGTGAGCTAGACAAACTGCACATGGGAGAACCAGACCAGAAAACATTTCAGTGTAAGAGAGAAGAAAAGCCACTTCCGCTCCAGCCAAGGCAAGCTGCAGTGCCCTTCAGCTCTGGAGAAGAAAAGGCTGCAGGATGTAGTGTGGGCAAAGTGGGACACTCAGTTCTGCTGAGAGATGCTGGCATCCCCAGCAATATACAGCCCGTCTGAACCACGGGATATCTTGTCCTTTTAAGGTGGGCCAAGAGCAAGCATCTGTGCAGCAGCAGCACAGCTCGAGCCTGCAATCAATAGCCCCCGGTGTCACTTAAAAAACAGGGGCTTCTGTGCCTTACCAACTGGCCTTGCAGATGCCCAGGCACCCACCCGGCGGGGAGACAATCAGTCTGGTTGTTCCTCCTCGCGGCTTTGTGGAAACAAGAAGGAACAGCAGCAGTGAGAGGAAGAAAAGCCACGAAGCTATGCGGCTGTGCCGCTCGCTGGCAATCGGTGCCTGCAGCTGTTGGGTCAGGAGGGGGGGCCTGCAACCCCACAGCTTGGCCCAGAGCAGCCCCAGACCCAAGGATGCAGGCAAAGGTTCCAGGCAAATCTCTGGAGGATGGGGTGGGAGAAACGAGCAAGCATTTTGCTGCCTCGCGCTTGTTTTTCACACAGAGCTGGAGCTGCATGTGTGCAGCAGGACAGGTTTGGAAGGGATTACTGAGAGGCAGGATGAATCATGCAGAGGAAGACAGAAAATCTCCTGTGCTAGTGCCCTGCATCTTGCGTGGCGTGCTGCTTGTGATCATCTTCCTCCAGGGATGCATTTAAAGAGGGCTTCACCCACCAAAGGGGACAGTGCTGGTTTGCTCCCTGCAGAGCCCCAAAAGAGCACATCGTTTGCAGCTGATGGCAGTGTGCCCTGTGCAGCACCTCGCCAGGCAGCATGCCAAAGCACTGCACACCACACAAGGTACTGCAGCAATGCAATGCACAACGTGAGAAAAGAGACAGAAATTACAGTGAATAAAACTCAGTTCCTGGTGGTGGTGCTGTCAATCATCACGACCTCGTTGCAAGCCTTGTGAAAATCGGAGGGTATTACACTACTGCACAAGAATCTCCAACTTATTTTCAGTGAAAGTTCTAGTTTTCCAGCTTGTGTAGAAAGGATAGAAACTACAGATGCTCAACAAAATATAAAAAACAAATTAAGGTAAATGTTTCTATATTTTAAAGCCTCACGCTCTTGAGGATAATCATGACCTCAGATGCTCAACCTGTAACTTCTTAACACATAGCAATACCAACACAGAGCAACCCTTCTTTACAAAACAACATATTTTATACCCTGGAACACATGTCCTCCAAAACCAAAATGGCTTATTCTTTTCTAAGAGGGAAAAAAGGTCGCATCATCTCAGCACATCTCTAACATTTAAAAGCCAATGCAGCTGTAGTGCTACTTACAGATGAGAGCCTCCACCAAATTACCAAACTCATTTTAAGCAGAAAGGGATTCGACATGCAAACGTTTTGCAGAGAGAATAATTCAAGAGTCTGCAGCTTTCCTCGCTGCTCTTTTCCAGGGAGCATGACTTGCTGACAGGATTAACTACTGCCAGGCTCACGAAGCTGGGAGACAGCTGCCACATGGCAGCCATTTATTACAAAGCTCCACTCCTCTTAAGTTAGGAAAGAGGCAGACTATTTCATCTGTGTTATCAGCAGGGTTCCTCTGCTCCACAGGCTTTGGAGACCAGGCTTCTTCTAAACAAACATCTCCTTTTCTACTCCACCTTGTTAACATCCTTATCTTCCCATCTTCTGTTTCTGGTCAGCACAGGAACTATTCCCTCTATCACACTTTCCAAACAAATAAACAATACATTTATAAGTCAATTTAAAATGTTCAGAAGCACACATACTGAAAGAGATTTTTACAGAGTTTTAGCTTGATGTTTTAGGAGGGGGAACCGCATGTCACAGGGAGAAAAGAGAGAAGTGCTGGAGCAAAGGGATTCTGAAATATTCTGTGCAACCCTCATTCTTCTGTCCACCTCAGAAAGCATTTTTAATGTCACTCTCCAGTACAACATCCAAAGCAGCTACACAGCCTTTTGTGAGCGAGATAACCAGCAGCGTTGCTTCGTGCTTCTATCTCCACAGCAGGCAGACCTCACACAGACCCACAAGCCAAAGCCACACTCCTGCCCTGCACCGCACAAGGCACAACAAGCTTCACGTCAAACACCTCCTGCAGTCTGTTAATGACCAGAAGCAGATATGCACCACCGATGCCACCACGTGATACTAAATTTAAATGACCACTGATTGCCATTTCTCCCACCATCGTGAACTAGAACTAGAAGATACAAGCTAGCTGTTCAATTTTACCTGGAGCGTTCTAATCAGATATTTGCCATAGGTGCCAGAGTACCACAAATCTCTCAAAGTGGGATTTTTATCACTTCCTCATGGCGAAGGAAGAACCCAGCCTTGAGAAAAAGTCTCTCTCCCACTGCTGATGAACATGCTGCTGCAGCCTTGTGAGCACTGCTTACAGCAGCTGGGCAGACAGCCTCGCTTCAGCACTGTTTGGAGAGCTCTACATTCTGAAAGTCAGTGTTTGTTTTTTGTTTGTGTTAGGTAAATTAATTACAGCGGTAGACTGTGCTGGCAAACAGGCAAAGCATCTCAAAGCTGAGATCCACACAAAAGAGCCACCAGGGAAATTTTAAACAACAATGCTACTCGTCAATAGTACTCTTCGGTATGAGTTTTCTTTCTATTTTGAAGGAAATATGCTGAAACTAACCTGTGGGAGGTGTTTCCTGCACACGGACAAAACGAAACAGCATCTCTTAATTTTCATAGACTGCAACACACATGCTAAAAAAGAGCACAGGAATCCAGTTCTGCAATTTCTTTCCTTTACCAGATGAGCAGAAGAAGCTTCCTCAGAAAAGACCTCTCTCCATCTGACCTGAAAAAGATGCATTCTGAGCCAAGAATTGCCTACACTCACACAAACACAAATCCCCTTCATCTACGAGCATATCAAGCTGCTGATCTTCTACGTTCCTTGCCACATAGTTTTTGCTCTAGGATTTTAAAAGTCTAGGAGGCATTTCAAAAGGATTTTACAAAGTACACAGGCCCAGCCTTGCAAAAGCTCACGAGGAATCCACGGAGGTCATCGTGGAGCTTAGACAGTCTGCAAACAGCATAATCCACGTGCTGGTGGGGTGAGGAATGCCCACAGTCGGGTGGATGGGCCTAAAGACTTCTGCAGCAGTGGGTTCCTCCAACAATGCAGAAAACCAAGAGGAAATGCCTGCTGATCTTCAAAGCTCGTCAGCGGGAACAGTCTTAAGTTCCCTGAACGGGAGCATTCTGGAGGCAAGGCCACAATCCTCTTACACGCTCAGAGAAAAACAGAAAAAACACAGTAAACGAACAAACATCCGCTAACGTTAATAACTGCAAATACTGGCAAGACTGACCCTCTGCTCTGCAACGAGCCTCCAGATCCATCCAGCAAAGTTTTGAAGCTCCACGGCACAACAGCCGCAGGGATTAGACAAGCAGCTTACAGCCTCTGCAGCTTTCTTTTTTTCTATTATGGGCAGTCCTACCCACATGCAGCCTCCTGGAATGCAATTCTCAGTTGTTCAGACCAAGGGAGATGCTGCAGCCTGCAGGTGTAAAAGGTACCCACTGTAACTCCGTCAAGACCACTGCAGGGCACGGCCCCATGGGCAGAATTTTAGGCGCAGCCCCCAGCTGTCTGGCAGGCTGTACGAGTCACTGTGAGTAAAGGGGAGTCTGGACACCTGCACACCGCAAAGAATTGCAGGAAGTTTATTTCAGGAAAGCGGAGGGAAAAAAAAAGAAAACAGACCAAATTGTGAACAGGTTTCTTCAGTAAGTGAAGTTTCAAGTCGCTGTTCCTCCAGCCAAAAACGTCTGCTGCTGGTCCAAAACCATCCTCCTCTTCCAAAAAAACAGTTCTACTACTTCACACGTTGCCATCAAGCAGATGATACAGGCAATTCTTTCCACAACTCACGTATGAAGAGGGCAGTTCATCCCCCTCTGCTCAATCCCTCTGACAGATAATATCGCACACCCCAAAACATTATTCTTAAGAGAAGTAGTACAAATTATGAAATGTTCAACTCGATTGTGTAGTAGTTGAGAACGTTAACCACAAAGAAAAACACAGAATCATAGACTGGATAGACTTGGAAGGGACCCATAAGGATTATCGAGTCCAACTCCTGGCAAATTCCAAAACAACCAAGAACACACACACAGAACAGATCAAGTGACCTGTGCATCCTCTCACAGCCATCTCAACTTCTGCAGCAGGATAGCAAGAGTTTGCTACGAGGAACCTTGACTGATCTCTTTCAGATATTCACAGGCAGCAAAGCAACATTAGAGGATCATAGTAGGACCCGTGACACTGAAATTCATACTTATTTTCATGAGGGATGTTCCCATGTGAACATCTTCTCAGTCATAAATATATGTACACATCCACACAGCCACTTGGTTTTAATTCCAATAATGAAAATCACCTTACATTTTAAGGCAGCCCATACTGTGGTAATATCTTGCACCAAAAGTAATGCCTCCTATTTCTGTAATTCTGTAAATGACAACCAAAATAAAAAGTAGAATAACACTGCTTGACAGAGCAGATTCTCAGCTACAAAACAGTTTCACTGTTTGGTCTCCATCAACACACAGCAAACATCAATGATCGTCAATGGGTGTCATTTTTTCCACATCTTTGCTTCATATTCACTTCCATATCAGACGCCATTTTGTCAGACTGCCCCTCTGCTGCCATCTGTCACACAGCAACAGTGTGGAATGGAATACTGGTGGGAAGGTTCAGCCTCTACTGCCGTATCACCAACATCCACCTCCGACTTCGTGGGCCAACATCATAAAAAAGGAGGCATTACTTCTTGAGCAGCCCTTGTCTACTCCCGCACTAATTCTGTCGAGGTCACTTAGGATCTACTCCACAACAAGAGGCGAACAATACCAACAGACTTTTAAGAGAGACACAAAAGAAGAAACAACCATCAGACACGGCTCTCTGAATAGGATACAACTCTTCAAAGGCACAAAATGTATTTCTACCCAAAGTCCCTCCAAACTTCATACATAATAGATGTTAATTCTGAGCAGGAGTAGAGGACACATATCATCTCAACAGCAGAAAACCTCACTTCATACTTTCCCCTCAGATACTAAATAGCAGGAGCTATTTTTCTTCTCCAGTTCAGACAATATTGCTTTGCACAAAGTTTCATTAGCATTCAGGAGCTCAAATATTATATATAAGGAGGTGCAGGGGAAGAATTCAAGGAATTAGTAGCAGTCTCACCTGTGGAGAAGATAAGTGTGTATTTTAATGAGTCTAAAGAAGAAACTAAAGGAGAAACCAAACAAAACCACCAGCTAAATAAATAATTTTTCACTGTAAGGTGAAAAACGTTTCTCAGCCTACCCACTCATTTCACACATGGTAATGTGGAAGTACAATTCTACCAAAAACTATAAGACAGTCACCAGATTTGTTTCACTTGCTTGTTCATCTGAACTTCAAAAAGGGTTTCTGAAGCTGGAAGATTCTGCCAGCCCGACTTACTGACAGCTGAAGACAGAAAGGGGCCTTCCCTCATCTATTAGGGTCTTGCACGACACAAGAGGCTATGGAGGTAGATGCTTTTTTAACCAGAAGGAGCAGCAACATGTTCAGCATATTTCACAATGAACTCAAAACATTATTCAATACAGATTTGACATTAAAAATTATTCAGAGGTTCCTCAGTAAATACGCCCCTAAAAAACTTGTTAAACGTGGTAAAACAGGGATAATTTCTGAAATAGCAAGGTCTTTAAAGTAAGCAAGCTCCCACAAGGGTTCAGTAGTTGGGAGGGTTATCAGACCTCTGGGGGAAGTTAGGGGCTCCATCTTGGCAGTGTTTCATCCCTTCATATACCCAGGAGACTGATTACACCACGATAAGCAATTAGGAACCCCAGGGAGGACAGTTAACTGTCCTACCAAAACAAAAAGGCTGCACAAATGTAAGTCTCACTAGATTAAAGAAACACTATCTGCAGAACAGTGAATTTGTGTTTGCTCCTTTCTACTGGAACTAGCAAAGATTACGCTTTGCCTACATATGGCACACAAAGATCTCAGAAATCCCAAATTTGAGCACGTACTTGCTGCTAAATTGGTAACAAATGCTCTGAAGCATTTTCTTTCCCAAGACACCAGCGCTGTGATGCAGGAAAAAAGGAGGAGGGAAGGAGGGGAGGAATACAGTAAATAGTGATTAGAAGACTTGAAATAGTAATCTCATTCAGTTAAATTTGTTTTCCTCATTGTTAAAACTGTGCTCAGTCGAGGGTAAGCTGCCAAAAGAGAGACCTGGAAGGGCTGTGGGAGGCTCCTCATTGCAGGAAGGCACCTACGTGTATCACCATCCTGCCCGCGTTAAACATTTATCTCCAGCAAAGCCGAGGGCCAAATCCACCTTTCTCCAGCCAGCTGAGGTAGAAGCTCCAGCAGAGAACCACCACTGCTAGTGACAGTGTAGGTTCTGACTTACGTCAGGCACAATAAATTGCAAACTTTGACAGCTTAAAATACGAAGGAATGCTTTTCAGTAAGACGACCCCCTGTTCGTTTCTGCCCTTTTATCTTCTCTGAACAGTTTGCCATCCAGTGATAGGAGGGAACCCCAGCTGCATAGCCTGAGCTTTTATCTTCTGCTGACCATGCAACAACACAAAGCTCAGCACTGGATTTCCTGCTGCTTGCCTAAAGGGGCTGTTCAGCTTGTTTAAATATTACTTGCCTTGAGAGCCTTGGAGTTGTGCCCAAGCACTGTACTGTATCTTCCCAGCATCCATTTCAGCATGTACTTTAAAGGTCTTTAGGTTCGATGTACTATGCTCTCCCTTGTGACAGGAGGAGCCTGATGCCTCCAGGAAAAAAAGAAAACCCACACAACTCCTCCCTCTCCCCCCCCGTTAATCCCCACGCCTCATTCTGTTACACAGCGAACAGAAGTCCCTCTTCATCCCAAAAGCATGCAAACATATTTAGTTCAGTAAACTGAACCAATTACAACCAAGGCAAAGACATTCCGGCATGAAAGTCGGCAGCTAGAAGAAATCAGATGCCATGTATCACTTACGGCAAGCTATCAGAGCCCTGTAAGCAAACAGCCAACAAGGTACAGGACCGAAAGAGGACTTTTAAGGCGAGCTGTGGAACGGTAACCTCCTGTCATGTCGAGTTTAGGAAGTCTCCACAGTGTGTTTTAGAAAACAGGGTCTACAGATGGGACCTCCTCAGAATCTGTGAACAAAACACTGTGTTGCTTTCTTTCCTGCTCCAGAGTGGGGATGCACATAAGCTGCAGCTTTTACAAAAGGAAGAAAGAATCAGCCTGTGCACTCTTTCAAAGCCCCTCATGTTCACAATTACCAGGCCACAGAGAGGCTGAGCTCTGCTACAAGGTCAGCAGCAAGATAACCTTGGCCGAATGAGAAGCCCTGTGCCAGCCAGCCCGGCAGAGCATGAGGTGACTCCCGTGTGGCCCAGCAGGCCTTGCTGCTCTCCAGCCCACATCAGGGGAAAAGGACGGCAGACAAAGGCTAAAATCAACTCATGGAACTTGTGGATTCAGATGTGCTGGTAAGAAAAATTTTAGCCAATGCTGACTGCCAGAACTGTCCTGGAAGAAGATGCCTCTCACACCCCGTCGTGCTGTTGTGATGCAGTGATACACGTCTCCCCACAAGCTGATTTAGAACTACAGCTGCAAGGAATCTCAAGGCTAGATGTGGAAAACAGTTTTTAATCCATTCTGCTTTGCCTCAGTCTGCAGAGCACAGACTGATTTAACCTGATGTAAGCCACGGCTGTCATTCAGAAGGACAGACAGCCAGTCCTCGCTTAACCCCTCAGCTCCTGCTGCACCCTTCTCCCTCGTGCCTAGGAGTGATCTGGGATCATGGAATCGGTCATGGATGTGTGGTGTATTTGTTTTTTGTTTTTCTCTATATATGCGCACAAACATTTCACCATCAGCCTTCAAACAGGGTAACTGAAGCATCATCAAATTACACCCTCTATTTGAGTGCGGGATGAGAGACCTGAGCAAGAATGTTGTCTGTAACTCTATTCCTATGGTGCTGCAGTATCAGGGAAAGATGAAAAGATGTCGTGGAACAAACTCTCAGCCAGTTCCATCTGCAGAGCCCCTCCTCCCGCTTCCCCTCGCTCCCTTCCCTCCAGCTCAAAGCTCATTTGCAGTTCCTCTGTCATAGAGAACATCTCTTACCACTTAAAATTCTACCCAAAGTTCAGTTCTCCAATTTACCCAGTGAAAATAAGTTCACCATAAAACATACTACCACAGTTAAAATGTCTGCACTGCTTCTCTTCCATGGCATCCCTGGAAGAGGGGAGCAAGAGAGCAAGAGCAGTTTCAGGCGGTCTGTCAGTCATTTTACTGCTTGTCTATCCAATCTCTCCCAGATCAAGGACTGGGTGTACCTTTTGTGCAGCACTAAGCACAAAGCAAACAGAAGTCCAGAGTACCTCCACCCTCAGCCTCCCTCAGAGTTCTCAGGGCTGATTTAAACTGCATTTTCCACATTTTTGTTTGTTCACAAGCAGCTGTAAATGACCCTGTCCCCATGCACAACAAAATTATCCCCCTAAAAAAACAACTCATGCTTCATCAAGCTACATCAGTAACAATGTTGGCACAGTCTGCCACCATGTGCCACTACGTGTCTCAACCAGAGCTACAGAATGGTAAGCAGGACAAATCGCTCACCTGGAGTTCTCAGGTACTTTAGAAAAAATATTTACAAACCTTGGAGCCTTGGACTTAACCTGCAGCGCAGTGGGAATGGCACACGTGCTCCCGCATTGGCAGCTGACAGCCTCCAGAGAGTGGCCTTTACTGCATAGTGCATCACCTTAAGGGGATGGAATGGGACAGAAGTGGAGAAAAGAAACCAAAGCTGCACGGAGCAAGGACATGCTGCCTGGCTGCGTGTCCTCAGGCGCTGCTAGCTCACATTGCTTGCACCATCCGATCGCTCAAAGCTAAACATGGAATGTAGGTAGCAAGTCATAACGCTGTGCAGGGCTGGAGACGTGACGATCAGCTGTTTCTGCATTATAATTACTGCACTGAGGTACAGCAGGACCAAACGTTTGCCTGTGAGGATTTCTGTGCTGCTTTAATTCATTAAAAATAACAATGAAGACTGCATATCACTTACAGATTCAAGATTACTGTCACTTTTCTGCAGGCCTGGAATTCCCTATTTGGGTTCACAGTCATCCAGACAAGAGGAGGGACCAGCATTATTCTGCTTTATTAAAAACAGCATTAAGAAATCAGATTTCACACGGCTGTGATCTGTCTCTTCTCCCCAAGACAGAAAGAAGTTTTAAAGACAAACACACTGAAGCAGCACTCCTGAACCATCGTGCTCTGCCTTTCCAAGCAGGACGTGGTCATGTAGCAGGAGGATTGGACTACATGACTCCAGAGGTCCCTTCCAACCCCTCTGATTCTGTGATTCTACAATTTCCCCTACTGGCCCCTTCTGCTCCCATGCTTTCTTTTATTTTTAAAGTTTCTGCTACTAACAAAAATAACAAGAAAATCTTGCTGTGATATCATCATTTCCTTGTATTATCATATTCTCTGGTGAACTGATTAGTTTGCAGTGATCCTGACCCTCAGCTTGCACTGGGCCTTAACTGATGCAAACGGTTTCCTTCACTTCTTTCTTTCTCCATTTTATTTTTGTCCTAACACACACAAGGTACAAGCACAGGGCTGGGTTTTGCAACTCTGGGCTGAAAATGCAAGTATCTTCAGCAGTACAGCTGGAAGGGAAGGTTTAACTTTTAGGCAATTTGTTACTGTACCACATTCAGAATTAAGCCAAGCTGAAAGCACACACATCAGTGAGGAAATGATTTAAGCCAATGATTCAACACAATTTACTGTCCAGGCTTTGCCCTGCACATGAAGCTGAAGTTATCAAAAGCACAATCTGTCAGATAGTGACATTAATTTTAGTACAACACATCAGCAGAAAAACAACAAAAATGGTACTAGAATTGACCAAGAGCTTGTAGCAGTATGCACACAAACCTCATACGTTACACAAAACAATACAGGCAGCGCAGACCAAGATAGCACAGACTCTTTTCAAACAACTGCAGGCCAAGGGATGCTTCCAGGAGATTATTCTGTAGATACCTCCAGCTTCCTGCTGGAGCATGGACTCCCCCTCTATCCACCCCCACCAATCCCTTAACAGAAACAAATGAAGGAATACATTAGCACTTTTCTAGATAAAGATGCACTCACAGCAGAATCCCTGTGAGGACTGAATACAAAGGGATGCCCTCCCCCAAACTTCAAAGTTGCCATTTTTTTGCATGAGCAGCAAGGCACCCGGATGCAAGGTGCTTATCAGGAAGGTGGCAGGAAGGGCCCAGTGCAGCATGAGCCACAGCTGTGTTCTAGCAGGTCAGAGAAGCGTGCTGGTGGCCAGCAGACCAGAACTTCTCTTAGCACCAGCAGAACACCAGCTCTAAGAAACCACTTCCTACTGATTCTCCCTCCTGACAGCCCGCTCCCTACTGTCATTCAGAGCAAGCAGGCAGCTGATCTCTAGCCATCCATCAGAACTGGCTAAAACAATGTCACCCAGCCTACCGCATCAACAAAAACCACCAACGAATCAAGCCGGTGGTTAAATGCAAACTTTTGCTTTACTGACAGCATCGCACCGAGGAAGGTTCTTTCTTTCCCATTCCACAAGATGCTGCTCTCTCAGAAATCCACTCCACACAACCTCAGATTTGCAACTACAAACATCCTACACATCTGCTTCCACCTGGTGGATTACCAGAGATTGAGACCATAACATTTTTCAAAACAATCGTGTAAACTCACCCCTGAAATTGGCAGCACGGTAATACTGTGGGCAGCACCAGAGGGGAGGAGCTTTGTGTTTGGGGGGAGAGGAGCTTGTGAGAAAAGGATTACAAATCACTATTTAAATCCTTCTCAAACTCCATCTTTTCTCTCTTGGGAAGCAAACAATAAAATTGATTTTTCTTTCATTTTGATGAGTTCCTCAAAACAGAAGAGCGCAAAGCTATTCAATATTGCTCCTTGGTGCTTATCATGAACGAATATCCTCAGCCAAACGTCTTGACAAAGAAAACACTTTCCACAGCATCTACTTCCATAACCAAGCAAAAAAAAAAAAAAAAGTTATTTTTTAAAGTGTACATTAAAAACACACACTACACATATATACTGCACATAATCAAAGCAATGTTTTAATTGCTAGCTTTAACTACGGAAACTTGGAGCTACTGTAACACTTCAGCAAAGAAAATGAAACAGGTCAGGGAGTGTCCTGAAATACTCTCTACTGCAAAACCTTTCTGACCTTGTTTCGAAAAATGTCCTTGCTGTGGTACCCGCAAATGCAGCTTTGCAGTACCTTTTAATTAGATTTTCATATACATATTTTTACAGTTCCAGCACCAGTGGAATCTCATTCTCTGCACTTGCAGCCCAGCAAGACCCACTCTGGAGTGCAAGCTGTGGCATGCTGCTTTATGCTGCTGTAGTTTCTCCTGAATGGAAGAGAAGGTGAGCATTGTTGCAGCCTTACTCTGTTCTCTCTTGCACTGTGAGCTCACTAAGATGCATGCAATGCCACTGCAAACCACACTGAAGGGCTCAGTACAAACCAAGGCCTCAGTCTTGGTCTACTCAGGCCTCAGTCTCCTTCTACTGAGGAGACCCATTCACTTCCACAGAATCTTCAAACAGCTGCTGTCAAAGGGTCTCTGGGCAAGCTATGGTCTGCAACAGAGGGCTACCAGGACCATGCACTGCGTGCCCAGGTATTCATGAACTTCCAGGCCTTTGTTTTAATTTAAGAATCATAGAGTGGTCTGGGTTCAAAAGGACCACAGTGATCGTCCAGTTTCAACCCCCTGCTATGTGCAGGGTCACCAACCAGCAGCCCAGGCTGCCCAGAGCCACATCCAGCCTGGCCTTGAGTGCCTCCAGGGATGGGGCATCCACAACCTCCTTGGCAACCTGTTCCAGTGCCTCACCACTCTCTGTGTGAAAAATCCCCCTAATATCTCACCTAAACCTGCCCTGTCTCAGTTTAAAACCATTCCCCCTTGCCCTATCACTCAGCAATAACAGCCATTCCCCCTCCTGTTTATATGCTCCCTTCAAGTATTGGAAGGCCACAATGAGGTCTCCCTGGAGCCTTCTCTTCTCCAAAGAGACTGGTTGTGTTTGGCAAGGTGTGCAAACCTTGCCAGACAGCTTTCAAACTACCCTTACACAGAACAGAAGCACCAGCAAAGTTAAATACTATTCCAACAGAACAGCTTTTTTGTCTGACATCAGCAAACCCCTCACGCAGAAATTCTGTACCTCTGTGTCACAGCACTGGAGAAATATTTGGGCATTCACCATGTTGATTGCTAGTGAAATAGCACACATATACAGGTACACAGCTGCTACATTACTACATCAAGATGCAGGGCTACGTTCCCAACTTGAGCATCCACAGAGCTGATCCAGCTTACTCTGGTCTGGAGTCAGAGGGACAAGAGGATGCTTGGCTTTCATGGGATCATGTGCATGCTTTTTCCTCCACACATATTGCAACAGACATCAAGAACAGAACACAACAGAGTAAGCACCGCTGCTGACACCTCCGCCAGCTTATTCTATCAACCACTGTACCTGCAATCTCCCACACCTCAGCACTCCTGCAGTAGAACTTTGAGGACTAGAAAAAATGGTCAGACTCACCTCCCACCCCCCACCTTTTTTTTAGGATATCATAGGTTTGTTTTTACTTCTAGTAAGAAAAAAGACGACACGAAAAAGAATACAAAACCTGAAGTTATTTTCCCCTAGTTACATACTTAGAAATGGCTGAAGTTCTTTTTTATTATTAGTTTTATTACTTATTTTTCTTTCAACCAAAACAAACGTGGCCTGAAGCTAAACACCTGAAATGTGGTGTTCCAGCACAACTGGTTAAAGCTTAGTAGAGCTGCATGCAAATGAAAACAAGGCTTAGAATAAAGGTGCCGGTGATCTCTGACTGAAATACTCACGGCAGCCCAGCTTCTTGCTTGCAGAGGAACTTAACCAGCATTACTGTCCCAGCTGGCTCTCTGTGTATACCTTGAAATTAGGAAGCTGACTAAGCTCCTTACAAACTGGTCTGGTCAGTCCCAGTCACCCTCATCCCAAACCAGTGAAAGTTGACAGCTTGACATCCTCTCAAAAGGTGAAATGAAATCTTGAACCACAACGGTGGAACTGCCAGCAAATATTACAGACATTTTTTTCCTCTAGTCCAGTTGTTGTCGTAGCCCCTCATCCCAGAATTCAAGAGAGATGTCCAGCACATTTTTGGATTTGCTGACTTTAAGTCCATTGGATAAATTCCATTTCTGGTTGTTCACAAGTCAAAAAATGTTTGCTTGGAAAACAAAGCAGAAAAAAGCTGCACTTCTCTCACAATCACTCCATCCCAAGAGCCACAGCTTTAGCACTTCCAGTTTCCCATCTCATTAAGTGTCTTGCAATACTTGTTTTTGTAATCATTTTCCATGCTGTCTACACAAAAAGCTATCTCAGAAGCCAGAAGAACTACATTCCTTACGCATGGACCCTTTCCAGACTCATCCCAATACTTTCTGTGCTTAAGGTCCTATACATTTAAGAACACAAATCACCACAGGCCCAGCAGTTAATTCATTTTCAAGTTGCCCTAACTATGAGGCTAAACATTGTTTAAACTTTTCTGCCGCTGATGTTCCCATAACTCTTTATGGAAGTTAGACTGCCTCCCAAATGCTCTCAATTCACTGTTGCAACAATGGCACTTCAGACTTGCCCTCTGATAAGCCACTGAGCCAGTTTGCATTTCCGTGCACACAGAGGGCAATTTGCATTAACTACTACATACACAGCATCTTTCTTTCCAAGAACTCCTGAGTAAAAAGCCACTTGTTTTCCAGCTTTTCCTTTTCAACTCTTTCAGGACAGGAATACCTCTTCCTGCTCTTTCCTCATCACCTTCATTCTGAAAGGTTACAGCTCACGGACCCCATGGTAGACGCCAAGGCCTTTGGTGCCAAAGAATGGCTGTTACCTACAACATTAAGGTGCAGACAAGATTACAAAGTATAAAGCTTTTGGAAGACTGTTTAAAATCCAAATGCAAATTTTCTGCCCATCTTCTTGAATGTCAGGCAATAGAAATGGTAAGTCCTGATGATCTGGCCCCATGTTCAGCTCACTGTGGTCCTTGCGTCTCTTTGATACAATGAACGAATCATCACTGAGCATCACTGGTGGCAGCCTGAATCATCGTGGATGGCGTATGCAACTTCTCTTCCTCCAGCTATAGCACTACCATTCTGGGGCTCAGCAGTGCAAACTCAGAGTTACAACAAAAAGCAAAGAGGTGGTCATTTCCTGAGGTCAAAGTGTACCTGCAAATGCAGGTTCACAATGCAATGCACAAATATTTATTTTCGCTGCGTACTTTTACATCCTCTATGCCTTGGAAAGCTTCGGTGTTGGTTTTTTTGTTTTGTTTTTCTAAAGGAAGAAAAAAATAGAACAAAAATCCCCAGTTCTTCCAGTTTCTGTACAGGGAGCAAATCCTCCAATACTCCCTTTGTGTGCTCAGGCCCCTGAAAGCTGACAGAAACAGTCGAAGGATGGGGGATGAAGGAAGTTTTCTGTGATTAATCCCACTTTCAAAAGGCTTTAGAAGTAACTATGATCAAACACACGCAATGCATTGCTCAAAACAATATGAAAACTCAGAATGGAAACTATTTTAGAAATCACTACAGCTTTAGGTTTGCTATTTACTTACATTTTTAACAGTAAATGAAGAATGGGTTCCCACACAATCAAACGGCTTTTCAAACTCAAGATATAACCTCACACAAACTGGTATCTTTACATCTTTCTTGTACATTTGTATCATAGACTCAATGGTACAAACACGAGGATGCATACCTGCAAGGTTCATAATCATACCTCTGCATCAAAATCTTTACTAAACAATCTGACCAAAGGATGCCTACTTTTAGTACATACAATTCCACATCACTGGACTCATTTGCAACCTGTAGTAAGGCTGTCATTTAGCTCTGCAGGCAACAGCAGACACACTTCTCCCCCAGTCAGATGTAGTAAATCCACAGCAGGCAACACAAAACCCATCAGAGACACAAGAATCAGGCCTCTGGGATGATATGCTACTGACTCCTGCATGGTTAAGTCTGATGAGTTTGTTGAAGCACAGCTTTTAGCCAAGTGCTTTTTCATACTAACTCATCCACAGAGCAGAGACGATTAATCACTGTTCATTACTCACCTTCTGGCAACACCCACTCTAAGCTAGGCACCGTCCAGACACATCAGGAAGACGGTCCTCATCTGAAGGGTCTGTCATAAAAGGGAGCCATTTCTGAGATCCGATCCCAGCAGATACAGCTGCCAGGATCAACCAGAACAAAGCTGCTCACAGGATACCTTAAACATGAACACAATTCTTTCAAGAAGTGAGAAGATTTATAGTAAATACACCAGCTGTACCTACTTTTCACTGCCTGCCAACCCCTACTGGAATTACAGTACAAATAATTCTTATGAAAGAATGTTGCTGGAGAAATATGGAGAATCTTCACAGACTATCACAGCACCCAAATGATCAGAGCCCATCACTTGGCTACAGTACGTAGGAAAGTCATTATTCTCTTCTTCTGCAGCATTAGTAACTTCTCAAACAAAGAAGCCTGATTGAGGCAGACAGTGAGGGGCTTATCAGCTTAGGAAATGGGAAGGATGGTCCAATTAACTGCCAAGCAGTCAGACATAATTCACTCTGATGAGGCCAATGGGAGACGAGTCAGAGAAATGCATGTCCTGTCCATTTACGTAACACCTAAACATTCCCCCACCGCAAACTCTGCTCTTCTGCAAGCTAAATAAGGAGCAGGCCGACAGGGGAAAACCCCCCTGCAGTTAACTGGCACTCTCTCTGACCGAGAAACCATCCCAGAGGTACAAAAGGCATCACCATGCACTAAGCTGCTGGAGCTAGGAGCTAAGAGCTGCCACCAGGCAGGGACAGAAAACTCCACACAAGGTTACCTGGGGTCCTCGCCACCGCACTGTCACCTCACAGTCCAGGGAATGGGGAAAGAAAGCACAAAAAGGCAAACAAAACCTACCCCAGTCTAAGTTGACAGGCTTCATCTCCTTTTCCCAAACCACTTCAGAAAGAGTCAGAACAACGCTAAAGCCGTTTCACAATGTTTAAAAGAAAAAAAGAAAAAAAGAAAAAAACTGAAGGCAATCCATATGTAACAGCTGATGAAGAAAGCTGTGAATCCAGCTTGAGTGCTGCTTCTCACATTCTCTGCTGCACTGAGTACACTGCTGGCACCAGGTGAGCAAAAGGAAGGCACGGAGAAAAAGGAAGGGGAGAAATTCTATGAAAGATGCCAAAATGAAAAGAGAAAGCTTTCAATGGATCATACCTTAAGCATCACCTAGGAAGCAACAGGTGTCTGAAACAGAGAGGGAGAAAAGGAAAATGCCTCAAGAAGAGTTCCTGAGCCATTGATTCATAAACATGAGCCTTGCATGACATTCATGGCAAGAGCAGCGTCTTTACTCTGCAGTAACAGCACACACACAGGACTCAGCCCATCCTTTGATAACTTGTGTGTAACCCCCCTCATTTCTCAAAGTGCCAGACCTCAGGCTACCATGATCCGAAACACGTGCTTTATGTGCTATGGACAGGATGATTAAAAAAATAAAAGTCACTGGTGGGATATATTTACGTTACATATGGTGACATCCTATTTGCCAGCTGGTTACCAGGAGCTAAGGAATTTGCACGGTACCAGTGAAGTTGCCTTGCAGCAGGGTGTCACAGCGAACACACACCAGGCTATATATGGTATGTTTACTGAAGGATTAGGCATAAACATGTTACGGAAGGACTGATGTTGTGCACCGGACACCGAGCTTGCTGCTTGGAAAGCAGTCTGTCACATACCCCTTGTGCTCCTGGCCACGGGTGCCAGTGAAACCTCTAGAAAACAGGAATAGGTTATGCTGCGAGTAATGATTAACTGTGGAGAGTATCAGCACAGCCAGCTCCACCCGCCCGCACTCCCCATCTCCTCTCTGCCTCCTCCGGTACTTCAGGGACCAGCCGTCCACAAGGCAGCCAGGCGGAGGGCATGACGTGCAGCCAGGCGCATGCTGTGCTGTGCTGTGCAGAGGGGATGATGGGCACAGACAAGTGCACCCGCTCTTTCTTCACAAACAGCTGGCAGCAGGAGAGCCAATGCCACAGCTCCCCGCCTGCCGGCGATGCAGTCCAGCCCGCACAGGCCTATTTCATAACAGGGGGGAGAAAAATCCTGAAAGGGCAGAGGGAGGAGGGTGGACTAAAGATGCCTTAAGCACAGCAGAAGGTTCGTATCTGGCTTCAGAGTCCTGCCTAACCTGTTCTATGGTATGTTCCGTTTAACTCTCGTTTTGTTGGTTTGCTTTTCTGTTGGCAGCCGGAGCCAAGCTGCAGCCCCTTCTCTGCTCCGACACCTTTCACACCCTGTCATGCTGCAGCACAAACATTGGCCCACGGGAAGGGGATGCCAGAAAATGAAACGTAGAGCCTAACACAGGCTGATCCTGGACATGTGGCGTCTTTTTGACAGGGAACAGAAGCAACCCGACCAACTCAGCGACACTGCCAGCCCTCCAGTGCCAGCCCATCGCCTTCATCGCTGCTCCTCTAGCACCTCAGAAATAAAAACTGTGCGAACGATAAGGAGGTGGGGAAGCAAAGCAGAAAAAACCCTAAGCTACACGCTCAGAAGATTGCATGCCCCAAAAATCTAACCAGAGCTGGTGCAGGGGCGGTAGCACTGGGACATGTTTTCATCACTGCAGCAGATTTATGCCTTCATTGTGTGCAGTACCCACAGGGTTAATGGACAGCCCAAAGATCAGCCATCTACCTGCTAAGCAACACAGGCATCAACTCAAAGCTCTGCAGGGGGTTTGATATGGGCTGAACAGTTTCTGACCGATGGCAAGAACGTGGGTTTGCTCAGTAGCCATTTTAAGGAACAGACGCAATCATCATGGGAACACAGTAATAAAAGAACTGGGGGCAAAAACATGGGGTAGAAACATGGACCCCTAAAAGCTCAGCAACACACTCACAGCTTGATCACAGCAGCAGCATGCGTGAAATGCACTGACAGAAACCAACAGAGAACTGATTAAACGACCTTCAGAGCACAGCAAATCCCTCAGAGCAATGAGTGCTGGGCACAAGAAACTTCCTGATTTCCAGTCAGTTGTTTCATATGTTTTCCAGGGAGTTCTCGTGCTGTGGGAAAGATTCCTGCGTGCATTGAAAGTAAGCCTGCAACATCCCCTTCCACTCCCACAGCAAGTATGCAATCCATAAAAGATTAAAGTGCTGCAGACATATGCTTCGGCTAAGACTCTTCTTTTTTCTTCTTTTAATCATATCAACAGTTAGCACTTGCTGCATTTTATCAAGCTATTTTGCCATCCCTTTTTAGGGCAGTAAGAGGCAAGGGGAAGAGATGGAGTGCAAGTGTGTGAGCCACAGGCAGCCTGTAACTCAAACGCAGCTTTACAGATGTATTTACTACACAACTTGTCTTCGGGGGCTTTTCAGGCCAGGACAGCCTTTGTCTCTGCACACTATGCACTTGCCAGCTCCTAACAAATGAGCAATCACACAGAGAGCAGACCAGCATCTTTCCATGGGGTCCACTGGGAAGCTGAGACATGGAGATGTGCCTGAGAAATTCCCCGCTGGTTACTAGAAATCCAGTGGATCCTGAAGCCTGCTGCAGTTCTTAACTGTGCTGCAGTCACATGAAAGAGAACAAGTTTCCTCCTCCCACCCGCATCCCGTGGGTAACGTTGTGTGGGCAGTGAATACACAGAGGAACACGGTGAGGGTGGGCTGTAAAGTTGTGCGTATTTCTTTTTGGTGGGGGGCTTATTATTTTCAGTCAAATCTGCCCAATACTCAGAATGGGTATCCAAAAGAGGGTGAGGTGGGGAATCCTCATCTTCTGCACCACCGCTTTCTTACAACTGAGTGCTACTATTTTACCCTGCTTATTAAATACAGTGGAAGAGCATGGAAAGGATTTCTACATAGTACAAGCTCTGAGGTGGTGGGGCTGCTTTGGAGTTGTTCTTAGTTGTTGGTAAGTAAGCAGAGAGATGAGAAGAGGCACTGTGCTTCTGAGGAGAAATACCAGGCATTGTGACAATGGCAGCAAGCAGAGAGCGTGGACTAAGCAGTGATTTAGTAGCTGGGGCCAGAGCCTCAAACAGCCTCCCTTGTGGCTGTGATGGAGCTCTGTGCCACGCAGCCCCTCCTTCTGCCCCAGGCACAGTAAAGCTAAGGGCTGCAGGCCTGTGCCATGGCCAAACTACACTGACCTTAGGCAGGGAGTAACTGGGGAGAGCAGCAAAGAGAAGCGCCAGGTTTCACACTGGATGCCATTTCCTACACATAGGTGAAGCACACAGCCATCTTCAATTCATTACATCTATTTGGTCAGCAGCAAAATAAGAAGCAGGTAGGAGAGGAAACAGAGCGGTTCGATGAAACAGTGTAAACATAAATAAGCTCAGACACGTTCAGTGTGCTAAATGCATTTCCACTGAAGTTATAACTGAGAGTGCCCCTGATAACACAACTACATCTGTAACATTACACCCTGTATCCACTTCATAAAACATTTAAAAACTTGTTTTTGCTTTGGTCCGCCTACACAAAATAAGGAAGAAATATCACTCATCAGGAACTCCCTAAGAAAAATAAGCCTTCGAGTGGCAATGTACACTCACTGAGTAGCACTCATTTCTGCAAAACTACCGTTCTTTATACACTTTGCATTTCAAAGTTGCAAGTCTCACACACAAAAGACAGCCAGACTGCTGCTGGGGACAAAATGGTGCCATTTAATACAAAAATCTGGTTTATGCACAGACTGGCTGTAGTGCATGCTGGTCCAAAGCAGAGTGGGATGCAGCCAGTTATATCAAACAGTTGTGCCCTCAGCAACAAACGGTGCATTCATAAAGCTGGGAAAGCCTCTGTCTAGGGGCTCTAAGCTCTGCAAAGGAAACAATCGGTTGCTGACATTTTCTGAGGGAGGGGATGGTGAAAAGAGGTTGAGGGGGAGAAGTATGATCTACAGGAAAGTTATGTGCAGAAGAAATATCAAAATACAAGGAATAAAACAAACTGCCACTGAGCTACCTCTGTACCCTGACTGCATCAGCTAGCACAAACGAGCAACACCACCTGAAAAAGAGAAGCACTTGGAAAACACTTGGCCAGTCAAGAGTGCAAAGGAAAAGGAAGAAGAGAAATGCCACCCTTCTTGTAGAACACTGCCCCATGAAGACACGACAGACATCACGCAGGCTGCAGCACACAAAGCCACATCTGACAGCTTCACACAAGTCTCTTACCCTCGCCTTTATTAGCTATGCCACCTCCACACTGGTAACGAAAAGCCAACATCTGGTGCTAGCTAAATGTCAGTGCAGACAATCCCTTTAATAAAAATTTAAAGAGTCTGCATCCTAACAAGGAAGTCACTAGTGCTTTCAATGTACGATCCCCCACCAGAGCTTGACGGCTGAAGCAACCTAGTCTCTTTGTCTGGGGAACTTTGCTGGGCCCCCTGCTAACTCATCGTGGGGGTGCTGGCCGTGTGTGGCCCATCAGGAGGATCCACCTGGTCAACAACCCACACCTGGGTGTCTACCAACAAGCCACAGGATGGAGAAATCTCATCAGAGTGGCAGCCCTGACCAGGCTCCTACAGGAACAGCAGGTCATACGCCTTACGCTTCCCACTTCAGAGTGCTCCTGGCCTCAGGGCTGCCAGATGCAGGCTGTGGGTGTACTCCTAAAGTCCCAGAATGTCCCTTGTGTGCAGACAGTGTCTGTGGGTGCCCAGGTCCTGCTGCAGAATGGGATCGTGCCGTACTGTCTGCCCTCATCCCAGGAAGTGGGTACCAGGCCTCCCCAAACTGCAGCGCTGAGGTCAAATCTTGCTTAGACCTCAGATATGTGAGACACCCATAGAAATGAACATAAAAGTCTTCCTAAATGGAAAAGTACTGCAAGTTAATAAACACATACAACCTCCTCTGTTCTACTGAGACTGGCCATTAAAAATCAACCCAAAAATCACAGACTGTACCTGAAGTTCAGAGGCAAGGCCAGTGAGAGTTTCTCTAAGAGGAGAAATGAGCTGAGGCCAGTCTGCACACTGATCAAAAATGAGAAATGTCTCACCAATCACTCTTGGCTGCCCCAAGGCTACAGCAAGGCACCCATCGTGCTTCCTGCATGAATTTGCACAGCACAGAGGTCTCTCATATCTTACAGGAAGACAAAAGTTTTGTAATAAGTTGAGCCTGAACACGGTAGTTACGGAGTAAAGAGATGTTTTCCCCCGACAGGAAAGACCCAGTTAAAGGACAGACGAAAGTTTGGGTTAGGGTTGACAGAGTGAGTCTCTACATGATACTACCAAAGGACTTTCTACACCAAAGATTTATGAGAACGCACTGAAGATTCTGCAAGGATATCTAGAAAGGGACGTCTAATTCTTCCTGCCCACAGGACCATCCGTTGAGATCCTTTCATGAAACAGGACTGTGGCACTGACAGTATATGTGTTTTTCCACAGACCTTTTTCTTTTTTTTTTTTCTTTTCTAAAAACAGGATGAGTGGTTCATCAAGAGCAAGCCCTTCCTGTGCCTCTGTGATACGAGCAGACAAAACCTGTGAGTCCGTTGGAAACGAGGAACAAAAGCCGGGAGCACACCCAGCCAGTTACAGCAGGGAAAACTGAGCAGACTTTCTACAGGGTATCAAGGTACCGGAGATGTATGGTAATGCTTTGGTTTACCAACTGAGAATTGTAAATAATTGCTATTGCAATAAACACAGCACTGTATTTGCATAAATAATCTCAATAAAACTGCATGAAAAGCCACTTCATTAGTGCTTGTTATCAGTTGAGGACTAACAGCAGCTACAAAATTGCTAATGTCTTTGCAGAGGCATTAAAACATCTAAAAACCGTCTTTCCTGCTTTATTCCTTGGAAAATTTCCAGACAAGGCAAAAGCTTACACACATGTTCCCATTAAACTTGCCCTTAGTACTAAATCAATATATTTTAGAATTCAAATTCATAAAATCATAGAAACGTTAAGGTTGGAGAAGTTCACTAAGCTCATCCAGTCCAACCATTAACCCATCCCCACCATGCCCACTAACCATGTCCCTCAATGCCACATCCACATGCTTCTTGGACACCTCCAGTGACAGTGACTCAACCACCTCCATGTGCAGCCTGTGCCACTGCCTCACCACTCTTTCTTTTCCCTGGTATCCAACCCGAACCTCCCCTGGCATAACTTACAGCCATTACCTCACACGTTATCACTGTGACCTAGGAAAAGAGGCTGACCTCCACCTCACTACAGTCACCTTTCAGGGAGCTGCAGACAAGTGATAATGCCTCACCTGAACCTCCTCTTTTCCAGACTGAACACTTCCAACTCCCTCTGCCGCTCCCTATAAGACTTGTGCTCCAGACCCCTCACAGCTTCATTGCCCCCCTCCGGACACACTCCAGGGCCTCAATGTCTTTCTTGTAGTGGGAGGCCCAAAATCGAACACAGTACTTGAAATGCTGATTACAGGGGGACGATCACCTTGCACATACGATTCAGTTTCTCTTCATAGACTTTCACAAAAGCTGCTAATACCACACATGACCTGCTAATTAAGAAAGGCAGGGAGATTTTTTGTGTTATCCAGGGAGGGAGGAGAAATCACTCAGGCAGCTATGGAAGAACAAAAGTAGAGTTAAAAAAAGAAAATTACACACCGGCCTCCTGAAAAACTGTGAAGCTCTTTAAGGGAATTTTGTGAAGAAGAGATGAACAATGAATTTCTCAAATTTAGAAAATGTCTTCAATCTGAACACTGAGTCACAGGATACGAGTGTCCACATCACCTTACAAAAGAAAAATAAAAAAGAAATCCTGCCTTAAATGTGTCACTTTTAGCTGCTGTTTACTTTGTAGTGGTTTGCTGAAATCCCACAAATATTTAAGACCAAACCACAGTCCGTATTTTATATTTAGATGAACGAGAGCAACTTTGAAGAGGCTGCAAGTACAAGCCCTCACCCACAGCTTCTGCCCTTCCATCACCCCTAGCACAGGGCTGGTGCTGGACACGTGGCCACCGCTGGAGGAAGGACATAGGCCACAAGCAGTGCAGCAGCAGTGGTCTCCATCCACCAGCCTGCCCACCCTGCACCTTTCATCACAAGGCATTGCTAATACCCAGAGTTAAAATTTAAAAAGCAACAGCTACAGATTCCTTTCTTGTCTTTCTTTGCTCTCTCAGCTGATCCAAGTAGAATGAAGAAGAAAGGATTTCCTTCTCACACGGATGCTTCAGGTAGCAGCCCTGATTTTAATCAGCAGAAAATGCAGGAGAGAAAGGAGCCCGAAGCTCTCTAGCTGGGTGTGCTGAACACCACGAACCTCACACCCCCACCCCACAAATGCTTAGCTGCTGAATGAGATTCTTCTCATTTCCTGCACTGAATCATCTGTGTCACCACAAAGATGAGATTTTTAACTGTGTGCACACGTTTCTGATTTGAGGGGCATGCAGCGGAGGGTGTTTCTCAAACTACTGTCAGATCATTCACACGCGGTTTGGATTTCTTTTGTGTTTGATGTGTCATTTGAGGAAATCTGTGTTTTTCCAATGAGTACAACCTCTCAATAATTTTATCTTCTAGGAAACACGCAGGTGAACACTGCTGCTTCTCTTTTTCTTTTGCAAAACGTTATTTGACTGGAGTTAGGAGGGACAGGATATGTTGATTTGCACAATTAAAAATAACTATAGAATTTGCCAACAGTTCGAGGGAAGTTTTCCTCTTCCTCTACTCTGCCCTGCTGAGGCCACATCTGAAGTACTGGGTCCACATCTGGGCTCCTTGGTTCCAGAAAGACGGGGAACTTCTAGAGAGTCCGCTGGAGGGCCAACAAGATGGGGGCCTGGAACATCTCCCTTGTAAGAAAAGGCTGAGAGACCTGGGGCTATTTGGCCTGGAGAAGACTGAGGGGGGATCATATCAATGCTTATGAATATCTTAAGGATGGAAGATGAGAGGATGGAGCCAGGCTCTTTTCAGCATTGTCCAGTGACACGACAAGGGGCAATGGGCAGAAACTGGAACACATAAAGTTCCATTTGAACTTAAAAACAACAACAACAACAAAAACTCTTAAACTTACTTTAAGGGTGACAGAGCACTGGCACAGGCTGTCCAGAGAGGTTGTGGAGTCTCCTTCTCTGGAGATGCTCAAGATCCACCTGGAGACCTATCTGTGTAATGTACTGCAGGGAACCTGCTTTAGCAGGAGAATTGGACTTGTTGATCCTCCGAGGTCCCTTCCAAGCCCTACAATTCTTGATTCTGTGATCAGATGCTTCAACAACGTTCACTGAAGTAGCTCACATGTTATTTTCAAAGTTTTCACACCTCAACTTCAAAACATTTAATTAACTACAGTTTTTCCCATTTTTATTGCTTAGCTGATCAACTGTTTTTTCATCACTACAGCAAATCACTTTGCAGCAAAATTAACAGTGCTGCACCCCTCAGAAGCAATAACAAAACATCCAAGCCACCCATTAGAAAGAAAGGTGAGGCAAACTGCTAAATCACACAGTTTCTTAGCCAACTCTTCTGACTGGGATGGCTTTGTACCACTGCTTCATTGCAGACAGGGAGGGGAAGAAATCACAACCTCCTGTTGCCTGTGACTTCCTGCTGAAGTCAGTGCAAGTTTTGTGGATGCTGGGCAGGAACAGTTCTATGTAAGGATACGACAGTGATAGCAGAGATCATACTTTGCTCAGGATTGCTCCAGGGCATAAAGAGTTCATGTTGCCCTGAGTACAAGCATAAAGAAAGTTGACAGCCTCTGACGATCCCACTAGAGCAGAGAAATACTGATGATGTGCATCCTCCTTGCAGAACACCCAACTGCCTTCACTCGGACAAAAGCCAAAGGACAAGAACCAGGTTTCTCACACAGACCTACTTTTTCCACCAAGTATCGTCAACCTTCTCCACCACGTACTCTACTGAAGGAAAAATCTACCATCCTTTTGACCTTGGACTTGTTCATTTTCTCTGTCCCTCTCAGTGCATGCTCTTTGCTAACCATTCAGCATGCTGTGAGACCTGATAAAAGTGGTTAATGTTTACTGAAACCTGTGTATGAACTGTACTAAACCTGATGGGGAGGAAGGCAAAGTTCTGCTAGCAGCATCCGTGACCAATTAAAAAAAGTTTAGTTTTTTTCCTCCCAACTTACTCTCCCCTATACTAAACAGACACATCAGTAGATCAGCAGGCAGCACAGGGAGAGCACACTAAAATGCTTCTAATCCATCCACCTGGATGATTAAAAGCAAGGCACTACTCTGAGAATCATATATGTAGAATGGTGGAATGCAAGAATGCACAAAGCAACCAAAGAACTGACTGGTGGGAGTTTCTCTCTGGGGAATACGTATTTTATCGCCAAATAATCATTTCCCAAAACAATCTGAAAATCCACAAGTCTAGCAGAACTGCTAATATTCCCTTCCAGCTTTCCTTTTAGGAAGCTGATACATCTCCACTGGAGCAACATCTTCAATACATCCTCTGATTTAAGTAACTGAAAAAGCAGAATATTCCTACTGTAAACTGAAACAATAACTAACATTTGACCAGTATGTTTGAAAGATCTTACGTTCGCTGGCATCCTTAGTATTAACAAGTATTTTAATGGCTGTATCTGTGCACTATTTATGGATAATATTTTGTAATATAACCCAAATGCATGCATCGCCACTTCTGAGCTAATTGAAATTTCTTCTGTCTTTTTTCTAATAAACAGTCCGGAGATCAATACCAAACAGCTCTTTCCTCCCTCCCACCATCTCTAGTGACAGTGGGATGCTCTCAGGTGTTTAAAGCCATTTTAATTTTGTACTAGAGGGCAGCAACAGAGCCACAGTCACCTTGGAAACAAACATCACCCTCTGTTTGCAGAACAAACAATGGTACCTTTTCAGCCAGTACAAGGCAGGCAGGGCAAGGGGCAGCCAAGCAATTCTGGGACTTACAGGAGCGTTAATATATTGCATTCATTCACTGCGTCAAAAAATAGTTCAGCACGAGAAGCAAGCCTCTCTCAAAGTGGGAGCCTTTGGCTGAAAACCACAGGCAAGCGCGTAAGGCTAAAGAGGTCAAACACATCTCCCAAGTCAGCAGTGAGGCCTTCCCTCCAATTTTTATTTTTTTTTTTTAATTTGCCCTTCTGTTCCCCTCTTTCGTACACACAGAAGTTAGAAAAACTCTCCTATTTAAACTGACCCTAGTCACAGAAAGTCTAGCGTTCAGCTTCCAAGTAGCACTCACTGAAGTTTTCTCAGCATGCCAAAATATTTCAGAGAACTATTTACCTGCACCTGTAGTGCTTTGTACCCAGTGCATCAAGAGCCGTTTCCAGAAGCGTTCCTTGTGAAGCGAGCAGGAATTGCAGTTATTCAGCATTTCAGGCCCTGTGTCCAAGCACTCAAGCAGTTACATACCCCTCATTTCAAACTCATTCCACCTTCGTAGAACCATGGACCACCTGACTGCTTTAAAAAACAGACAATATGCAGCTGGCTTAACAGTAACTTCTGAGCGGTTTCCTATCTCCAGGAGATTTTTTCCCTAGCTTCAAAATAAAACCAACACAAAACCAAGCCTTTTTACCTACTATAAGCAGGAAAAAGAGCTAGATGTTTAGGAGTTCAAGTTTTATTAGATTTAATATTCTCTCGTCAAGTGCTTGCTCTTCTGGTCTGTCGTAAGTGGAACATTTAAAAGAAGAAAGACTGAGGTATCACAAAGGTATTTTAGTGCCTTCTACCCTTGCCACACCAGCTAGCAAACTCCTAAATAGCTCTGAACAAACTGCCAGGAGCTCAGCTGCCCTGGTCATCTGTAAGGCCGCTCAGCAAAGCATTTCAAGGTACAATGCAATCATGCTGCCATTTAACTCGTGCATAGAATAGCATTCAGGTGTGCTGTGAAGGAGTGCCAGGCACAACACACCCATGTGAGAACTGCACCAAGGTGATGAGAGCTGCACAAAGGCAAAACAAAGCATCTCCTGGTTTAGATCCATAGATTTCAACATCACAAATATGAACATTTTTCCTATGGCCTCTGCTCATCTTGCGTGGTGCACTTACCTTTGTGAAAAAAAAAAAAATAATAAAAAAAAAGGGACAAATCATCTTCAATCATCTTAACTAGGCCATTAGAAAGGCTGGTGCTTGTCCTGCTAACTTAAGTAAGCTTGTCCATGTGGGCAAGACAGGTTTGCTGAGAACTACCATCATGTTAGCTCAGTTGAGTCAAATTAACATTTCTAAAAATCCACTTTAATGTTCATTAAGAAGCAGGTTAACACATCAGATGGTCTCACACAGCCACAAGCACGGCTTCAGACACGGCAGGCTATACCTGAGGAGCATCAAGAGGGCTCCGTGTTTTTTTACTGCGTTCAGCTAACTCAGCTGACCTCACACAATTGAGACACACACCCTTTCTGCCTGTCAGGACAGGGGCCTTCTCCGTCTTTTGCTGCTGGGACAGGAGAAGTTAGGTAGGCGCAGAGGTGATTCACATGCAACCCGTCCTTCACTTGCTCCTGCTGGGGGAAGGAGGAGGAGGGGAAAGCACACAAGTGAAAAGCCACAGCTGCTCCAAGGCTACTCCAGTTTTACAGCACCCGATTTATGGAAAACAAAACAAGAACAGAAAAACGGGATTTAAACACCAGCAACCTGCAAGAATCATTATAAATGCCTCCTGCTCTGCCCAAAGACTAGTCTGGACTCCATCTGCCTTCAAGGCCAAGGAAGGAAACACTTAACTTGAACGGCAGCCAGGATTCACAGTCCACTTTCCAGCAGCTCACACGGAGTGGGCTGTCCCTGCAGTAGGACAGCAGGTAGCACTTCTGCGCAGTTTCAACACCACTATGTGGGACTGCTGTGAGCACAGAAAGGGGGACAGAGAAGCTGCTCCATCCCACAGTGCTGCCACAGCACCTGGCAGCAGCACCCAGCACGCTGGGCTCCTTGTTCCATGCGTGACGTGTGTGCAGCTCAGCAGGCAGGGCTGGTAGGCCCTCCTGCACTCTGTGGCAGGCTGCTCTCTGAGATGCCGTGACTGTTTCAACAAGCATGTTCCTTGTTGCTTGGGCAAGGCCGTGAAAGCTTCCCAGCAAGGCCTGCAGCCAGGCTTCTGTCCCCTGCGCCAAGGCAGGCAGGAGCAGCAGTTGCTGCTGCAGCATGGCCGGCCCTTCCCTTCCCCTCCCTTCCCCCCACACACCCGCCCCCACCCTCCAGGAGCTATCGCAAATCCCCAGGCTGCTCCGACTGCCAGCTGACATAACTGTTTAGTCAGCAAGCAGGCAGAGCAGCGTCCGGCCCCCTCCATCGTTCCCCGGCTCCTTCCCGTGGTACTTTCCACGCTGCCCATCTGCAGAAACAATCTCTGTCCCTCCACAGTGAAGCGTTCTGGAAAGTTGGTCTCACTTCACCCACAGCCCACAAATTTGGACTGTTCCTGTTGTCTACGCCTTGGTGCTGTATGCGACCTGCATCCAGCCCCCCACTGCAAGGAGATCCAGCATGAGGGCAGCTGCCAGCACCACTTCCTCCATTTGCTGCAAGAACGTGGCCAGTCAGCCCTGCACTGCGCAAGGGAAGTGCAGCCTAAGAGCCAGGCCTCAGGCGTCAAGTGCTCATCCTTCTCATCTCTCCAAGGTGACTTACAGATTTCATGGAAGTTGAGCGACCATCTTTAAAGCGGACATGTGCGATCCTGGCCAGCAAAAAGGCAGCACAACCATCCCCTGCCTGCCTACTCAGGTCTACTCGACTACAGCAGTGCAGATGGGTAACTGTACCTCTACAAAAAAAAAAAGGAAATAGTGCCTCAGACAAGGCTGGAATAACAAAAAGCCCAGGCAAAAGGCAAGGAGTTGGTGAGAGATTACGCACTGCATAAATGGCCCATGTTCCTCCAGCCCTACGTGCAGGAATGGTGGGCTCTGACTCCTCAGACACCACGTCCATGCAGCATTCCAAGAACACCCACCTAACTGACTGCTTGTACAAAAAAACAGCTCTCACCTGGAAACCCTGTAGTGGGTCATCTCACCTCTCTTGTGCCATTCTGCTGGACACCCGCTTGCCCTGGAACACAGGTGTTCCCAGTGTCACGTTGTCAGACTGAGCGAATTTATGTTGGCTCATTTTACAAAGTTTTCTCTTTTTCCAGGTGTAACTTGGGGAGATTAAAGGTCATCCATATTAAATGCCATCCATAGTTTGTACAGAAACAACATAACCAACACTGAAATGACATTACCTGCACTGATATTCCAAAACCAAAACGACATTTGGCTTATACACAAGTCTATTTCACTGATAACACTGAAAGTGTTCAGCCTCCTCTTTCCTCCTCTCTTCCCCTTAAGAAATACACACATCCTCTTTTTCTTATTTCCTCCCAGCTGGGTATCAATGCAACTGACTATAATTCATCTGATTACTAGACTGTAGAACAACTGAGAAAAGAGTTAGTGACCTGTCTTAGTTTCTCATATTTTGAGTATAAAGAATTACTGAAAGAAATAAACACCTCTGCAAATAGCCTCCAAATAATTAAGCGATGATGAAGACTGAAATCCCCTAGAGAAGAAAAACATTTTAAGTCCTGGATTCCTTAATTCACTCTTTCATGCTTCAGCGCTGAAACATCACATTCTACACCACGCTGCCTGCTGCCAAGAGAGAGACAGCTGCAACATGCAGACACAAAAAGGAGGTGTCTTTTGGCTGGAGTTCTAGCTTTCTACAGGTCATCCTGTTTTGCATGCTGCTCCCTGAAAAAGTTTTAACTTCAGAAATCTAAAAACAAATGGACTGTTGGAACTGATGACAGCCGCTGAATGAGCCTGGACCAAATGTGTGTATGCCACAAAGTCCCCTCACAGTCCATCTTCATTCGCAATATGGCAACTTTCTTGGAAATGTGCTGTTGCAGCATTTAGTAGGCCTTTAACATAAATGTATTCCTTGTAAGTCTGGACTCTGATAAAATCTCTGTCAGTCCTCACTGTTAATTCAGCTTCGCCAGTACAATCTCTGCAGTGACTGATACTCTGCTCCTGATCCTCTATGCAAACCGACTTCCCCCACTAAAGACACTGCACCAGTGCTGGCAAAGATGCGTGAGATTTGTACCAGCTCAGCCAGAACAAAACCTGGACCACAGTCTGACATGATGAAACACGAATTCCTTACACAATATCAAGCGTAATTAAGAAAGATATTCGCTTATGATGGAAATGACTCTCGTAGCAGAATGAACAGCCAAAGACGATACAATTTACAGAAGCAACACATTTTTGCACAGCTAATGCAATAAAGAGCTTTGCATCAATGCATGGTAAAGTGAGCATGGAAGAGAGCAGCTTCACAGCTGAAACTCTCGAGCCTATTTGTACAAACAGCACGCAGTTTTGTGATTCCTGCACTGAGGGTAAGCACCTCCCAGCAGCTCTTCCTCTTTCCCCAGCTGCTCATTCCCATACTGGGAAAGCCTACGGTTTGCTTCCCTTTTAGCAACCAAAACAAAAGTTTGCAGGGTGTGACTGCTGTAAGACAGAAAAAATGGAAGAGGACTGTCGACTCAGACCATTTCCGTGATTTCACTTCCAGAGGAAAGCCCACAAACACTTGTATCAGCACCTCTGAAGAGGATGCAAGCTAGAGTACATGGGCAGGAACGAACAGCTAGAGGTGAGGAGATAAATGATGGAAAACAAAAACAGAAACCCCTCCTTAAGCTGGTTTTGCCTAGATCATAAACTGCTTCTTCATGCTGTGATGTCAAATGCACACTCATGTTGCCAAGGAAATAATTCTGAGGTCACTAATTTGACACTAGTTTGTCACTAGCCTTTTAGATATCCTGGCAAAGATGCGCCAGAAAAGGGAAAGAGGGGAGGAAATACCTAAATATCAAAAGAGACCTAAGAAAAAGGCAGCTTCAAAGAGATAACAAACATCACGTCGCAGATCTCCGCTGAGGCTGTTCCCTTGCATTGTTTGTAGTCACATACCTGGAAGAATACTTGCCTTGAAGTGGTGGTGGGGGGGGAAAGCATTAAACACCGATGGTGTTAAATACAATCTTTGAAGACAAGTACCACAATGTACCTGATAGACAGGCCAATTGGGAAAAGAAAAGGGGCAAAAGAGGGGAAAGTGACTCTATTTAACATAAGCCTATCACTCTTTCAGTGCCTTACTGATATCAGGGTACAAAGATTCCCATGAACTGGTAACAACCATGGAGTGGATGCTCACACTTACCTTCAGTGAAGCTGGAAGCCACAGTGAAGATAAGAATATACTAAAATTAAAAATAAAGCACCTTCCAGATATTTTTTTTTAAAAAGGACCACGCAATTCTGTCCCCACTGCAACTCCAAGCCACTAAAGGTTTAAGTCCAGCAAGAGAAACAGAGCAGATGCAGTTCCTATACACCAAGACAGATAAAACAGACACAGCTAATGATCCCCCACCCATGGAGCAGAGCCTGGATTAGGCTCTGTGAGCGGGAATTAATCAACCCAGCAGCAGAGCTGCATGGATTCCATGGGGATCCATCCCAGCAAGCAACGCTTTCTGGTTCATCTAAGGTTGATTTGAGAACCCAGCAGAGATGAACTGGCAAAAAGAAATTCTCCTTGGTCCTTCCACTTATCCTCCTGCCCCTTGCTTTCTTATAAGATGTGGCCATTTCAATGGTTTGAGCACTGTGTTCAAGAAACATGCAGATGTGGCACTGAGGGATATGGTTTAGAGGGCATGGTGGTGAAGGGTTGATGGTTGGATTAGATGATCTCAGTGGTCTTTTCCAACATTCTATGATTGCAAGAAAACAATTATAATCAAAGTAACACAAACATGCTCTCCCGTTCAAATATATACGACTTCACACTAGAGCAGAGAGGGCCTTGCAAAGTATATATCGCACTAGAGCTACGTTTCTCGGTCCTTATGCAATGCTTTGGATACTATATTTAAATGTAGGAAAGCAAATGCATACAGCAGCAGTGGAGCACTACAAGATGAGCTTCAAATTCAACAGTCAGAGCTACAAACACAGCTTGATAGTTTAAAAGGACAGCCCCAGCCTCCTTTCTCTGAACAGATATGCTAGCTACTTCCAAACACAACATAAATCACAAGGCCCACAGAGCACAGGACTAAGTGCTCAACAGCTTGTTAGAATGGTTTTATACACAGCTACACTGAAAGATTATCATTATAAGCTAGCATTACATGATGAACAGGGATTCTCACAAGATTGCTCTATTTCATAAATCCGGAGATGCTTAATAAAGGGAATATGTAACCTAGACAAATTTGTTTTCTGGCTGTGAGATGCTTTCTTTACTAAAAGGTTTGAAATCACCATCGTCACCATTCATATTACCTGCAATGAAGTTCCCAGTTCTGGCAAGCTGGAATAAATTTTTTTTCAGAAACTAAACACAAATCAAGTAGCACACATAATTTGGTAGGCAGGTTAAGTAACGTAGGGCTTTAAAAGCCGTGGTTCCCTTTCAGGCTGTCAGTACTGAAGAATGTGCAGCACTTTACACAGAGAAAAAGGTTAGCATGACCTGATCTCAACCTCTCCTTTTTTACTTTCTACTTCAGAAGTGGCTGCATTTCAGTAGTAGTGGAGGCACCGATTTGCAAAGTGCCCTGGGAGCGATCTAACATAAGTAAACATGATCAGTATGGTTAGTGTTGAAGCAAAATTCTCCTGGTTGCAAAACGTTAAAACTGTCAGGTTCTGCATCAGCAATCCTACAGGTGGACAAGTAGGTCAGGAGATCATCAAAAGAAGGGGATAAGAATATAAGAGTTATAGCAATAAGCAATTCACTTGAAGGAGCACAAAGCAATTCCTCTGACAGCTGCTAAGACCATACAGACGGGTGAATCCCAGCTACCACCCCAGGTAAGCAGTACAGCATCTGGACAAGGAAAGCAGGCTAACTTTTGGTGGCAGGACCACTTGGTTTGAGAGGAGCTCGAAGAAATACCCCCACAGCTGGCAAGGACTGATGCCCCTGTCTCTGGATGAATTCCACTCACTAAAGTTTCGGATGTGCAGGGTACACTTTAGGCTGCCATCTGTAGGAGTAAAAAGATATTTAGTGGAGGCATGCGGGGACACTACTCTTAGAAACCAGGAGTGTACATGGGGAGGAAGGCAAAGAGCAAAGCATCATCTAAACAAGCAACTCTCAAGTTATCAGGATGGAAGAAACTGAGCCAGATCTTCAAACACCCGTAGCAGTCAGCACCTCCTGTCTGTTACATACCAGTACTGAGACAGTCCCCCCACCCAAAAAAAAATTGCTGAAGAAAAGAGTCCTGGCAGCACCTGTAAATCTTTAAGCCTGTCCAAGTATATGTCTTACAGAAATAAATATGTAGGCAAATAAAGTATGTTTGGCATGTGTCTGTGATAGATGTTAACAAGGCAAACCGTAGCTTTCACAAGTGAGCAGAGTAATCAAGAGCATGGAACAGCTTCTGCGTAATCACTGACACTCAGATGGAGACTCCAGCATGGCAGGAAGGCCACTGAGGTGATACAGCAGAGATCCCCACAGTCCAGAAAGGCATGGAGAAGGTCAGCAGTGATGCATTACTCATTACTTCCCAGTTATAAATGGTATCAAGTGGAAGTATCCAATGGCAGGTTTAGAAAACTGGGTTTTTATCCTTCTCCAACAAAGCACACAGCTCAAGTGCAAAGCTCACCACCCAACATGCCAAGTGTCTGTGCAGGTTCAAAAAGCCATGTTCAGGAGAAAGGATTCTTGAACCTAAATACCGAACTTCTTCAAAAATTCACTGGCTCAAGATTCCACAAACTGCACCTGGAAGACTACACCAGGAAAGCATCAACAGGTGTCCCTTTGCCACACTCTATCTTGGCAAATCCTCATCAGTTGGCATCCTGAGTTAGAGGGGATTCTGGCCTAACTTGGTATTAGACACAAACAGGATTCCCTCTAGTTTTCACTTTTGCAGGTGAATGCAGCGTGACTTCCTCCACAGGACTAAAAAACCTCCAGCCAAAGATCCAGAGGCATTTCTTCCAGCACCAGCACCAGCTCGAAGAGGCATTCCCTGCTCTGACCCCAAGTTTCAGTGGAGAAGCAGGTACCAGGAACTGCTCATTCCAGGACAGGGCAGTGCTGGTGAAACATCGCTGGAACCGCAGCTTCAGCATTATTCAGCTCGGGATGAATTCAGAAGTTACCATACCACAGCTGTCTTCCCTGCCTGATGGCGAGAGGTTACTCCATTTGGAGCAGGGACGTGTCCAACAGCAGAGATGCCCGTAACTGAAGTTCAACTCAACTGAATCAAGTACAGCGAACTCTGAATTGCAGCATACGGGAGGCACAAGACACGTTCATCCTTCTGCCTTCTCATCTACACTAACCAAGCCCTTCACCTGGGGCCAGAGCAAGCAGCAGGATGAGAAACCTCCAGAAACACTGGGGTCAATTCTACAGCAAACATTTGCCTAAGGCCCTCACCTAGACAGCAAGTTCAGGCCTCTTATTTTCCAGAACTTATGTGAAGACCTTTGGGCAGGGATAGTGGTGAGAGACATGCCTGCAGACCACCTCCATCAGAAGAGTCCAGCACAAAGCCAGGCCCCTTGTTGGTATGGCCACAGGCCATATTAACTTGTCGCCTTCAATATGCACCCAGCAGAGTTCAGGTCATGGATTTGTTGGAAGTTCATCGCTTATTCAAGCTTTTGTGTGAGGGGTCATTGCTGTCAAACTGTCTGCTTTCACAAGCACAAAAGCTCATGTTAAAATGTAAATACTTACAGGTGTTCCACCAGGCACTCAAGATGAAAGTCAGAGCAAATATATTAGCTCTAGCTGTATTTTACCACGCTGTAGTACTTGAAAGTCATCTGTCTGTGAACCAGGGGTTTTATGTGGGTTCATCTGCCTAGACAGGAAGTGTGATCTAATGGTGAAGACACAGCACTGAATATAGAGCGTTTGGGCTCTTTTGCTGACTCTGTTACTGTCTCTGTCACCTTCATTAAACGTGTTTTTCATGCCATTGTCTGGATTGAAAAGAACACAAGCAGATGCTTATTCTGTTTTATACAACTGCTGTGACCCTGTGTCATTTCTGCTAATTACCCCAAGAATACCCAAATGACATAGGAAATGTTAATCCAACTTGTAAGTTAACCTGAGTTAACAAAGAACATCGGCCATATAAAAGTGCACAAAGTCCTTCCCAAATGCTTGTGCTACGCTGTCTGTTTTTCAAGACAGACTCTCTGCAACTTATTATTACTTCGGCCTTGATGGAGACAGTGTTTTGCACATTCAGCTTTGTAACAAGCCCGGATAGGCTGGCTTACCCCTGTCAACTAGACTGGGGCACTGGATAGCCCTTGTAGGCCATTCAAATACAACTCCTGTGCAGGGGTAACGCCACAATACGAGCAGCAAGGCTGAGCTGGCACAGCCCTACTGGGAAAATCAACTCCCCAACTGTGGGAAGAAGCAAAGCCAATGGAGACAGCAATCACCACGTCACCCTGAAATCCAGTTTCACGTCCAGTCCAACCTTGTTCTGTGATTGAGCAGCACAGTTCTGGAAAAGCTGGTATCCTCTTCCCTCAGCATTTCAAACCACATCTTGTGACTTTGGGAAACTTCACAAACGCTAAATTAGGAGTCGTCGTCTACGGCCTGAGAGCAACTTGCATTCACTTCATTAGCAATCACGGGAAATGTTGCACTGTGAATCCCACGTCTGAGAGGTCAAACAGCCCCACAGCCCTCACTCACAGAGCCCTTCACCATCAGGGATTCTTGCTATTAACACACAGCTTTCAGTAAACCACACCAGTGTTGCCATCTCTGCAGCAGCAAAGGGGAGCGGAAGGGAGCTGCCAACAATAGATTGATGTGCACTCCCCACCCCCGCTCAAGTAATGGCAGGAGAGAAAGAGAGCACATGCAGGACTGCAACCTGCCGTATCTCATTCAGCATCCCGAGGCAAGCCAGATACTTCTCAAACACAGTGTGATGTCTGAAAGTACGACCTGCCACAGTACGGCAACTTCTCAGAAACAACACGGGACGGAGAGAAGGAAACGGCACTGATGGATTTATCCAACAGCACCCAACTGTTCCCAGCCATGTTTCTCTTAAAAGAAATAAGCAAGCGAGCAGCAAACACTGCAGACACACACAAACCTTACAGTGTTTCTCCTTTCTGCTTCTTGCTTTTGGTACCTTGTTCTACTTTTATGCATTTCTCCTAAATCTCACTCACTCATGCAAAACGTTCCCATCCCTACAGAAAGCAGAGGTCTGTTTCTGAGAGCAAAAAAAAAAAAAAAAAAAAAAAAAAAAAAAAGCAGTAATGTTTTTTACACCCTGCCTTCTCCTCTTACTGCAGCTCCCAGCTGTGCCCCCCGGCCCCCCGCATGCGGTGCGGGCTTTAAGGAGCGCTGGTTCTGCTGACATCAGTGAGGCTCCGGGGGCCATCCCGGCAGCTGCTGCTGCTCCTGTTGGTGGCGGCGAGCCAAGGAGCTGCTCTGCCGTTTGGTGATGTTCCCTCCTGCCGGCTGCCCCCCTCCCACCACACGTCTGCAGGGTGGGGCGAGGTGGTCACTGGCAGCCTCAGCGAGGAGACCGAAGTGAAAAAAAAGAGCAGCTTTCATTTCCAGGCTCTGGTCTAGAAGTGACTTCTGACAGCCACGCTGTGAGGTGAAGGAACGGCAGTTCTCCTTCCCGGATGGCTGAGGCCCACACTGCCCTTAGGACTTTGCCACCTAAAGGAGAGAAACGCATACTCCCTCTCTCCCCACTCTTCCCAGAGCCCCACTCCGTACAGCTGCTGCCCTGTCTTAAACCAGACCCCATCCTTGGAGGCAGCTGTTCCCCAGCCAAATGCTGACAGCAGAGTAGCAGAGCTCGCCCAAAAGCGCGACTCGTGTGCAAGCCATCTTCCAGCAGCAGCAGAGGGGCCGCACTGCAGCCCTTCTTCCCTCTGCCACTCCCTTGCGAAGGCAGCGTGAGCTGTGTCAGGGCACCCTTTGGCCCGGCTGACCCCACACACACAAGATTTCAGCAGCCAGCAATCCCAGCAGCGGGGAGCATCCCTGCACTGAGCCGCGGCCAGATTCGGGGAGAGGAAAGGTGGCAGCCAACTTCGCGAACGCCCTGAGAGCCTGCAGCTCAGACCCCATGTCAAGATTAGGAAAGTATGCACACAGAGAACACATGAGCTGCCCCAGCGCTCGGCTTTAACTCTTGCAGGCACCGTGTGTGGATGGAGTTGGAGGTCAGAGCCACCGCTGTCACCGCGTCTCCGCCAAGCCAGCCCCTCTCAGGCCACGAGAGCAGCCGCACGGCCTCGAGCTGAGCAGTGCTTTCTCAAGTAGGTCAGAAACCGAAGCCAGTGAGACGCGCTCCGAGCTGCAGCTCACACGGGTTAAAGATTCTGGCTTGTGTCATGAATACTTTTTCTGCAAGTTAAACACAGGCCCCAGTCCTGAAACACTTCCCTTCGCTTCAACCATGCCAGTATTTTGACTTAAATGGAACAACCTCCTTAAGTAGAATTATATCTATGTTTGAAGTGTCTGCAGGATCAGCGCTTGGCATGATCCACGCTTGCCTCCGACGTACACGCACACCAGCACATTTTAAACATACCTGAAGAGCCACTAGGATGAGCTGTGCTACGATGGAGAAAAAAAAGACAGACGGTAAGTCCCTCCACAGCAAATGTTCTATCTTTCTGTGTGGCAGGATGGTTCCCTGGGACTGGGGAAGTAGGGATGTCTAAAGGCTACAGCTGGAAGCAAGAGGGGGGACCCCAACCCTAGGTTTGGCTGGGCAAAGCTGAGCCTCAAACCTGAACAGACACGTACACCACCAGCCGCAGAAATAATTTTAGGTGTCACTTCTGATATCTTTTTTTTAAGTTATTTTTCCTTAGAAGAGGTACATCTAAGTGCAGCAACGTCAGCAGTCCTAAACTGCAAAGAAACCTTCTTCAGTCAAGAAACCAAATCATCGCCTTCGTCTCACCTACCCTGAACAAACACAGCAGACACCAGCACGAGTTCCTCTGGAACAAACCAGTCAAATTCATTCAAATCTTCACAGAGTGCAGCAGGGCAAAACCCACTCCTGTTCCCAGAGCTTATTACAGTAACATGACTAAACATGCTCAGCAGCCCAATGTGATAGGATGCATCCATTTGCTGATGCCAGACGAAGATGCATGTCTCTTACACATGGCACCGCTCTCAGAGGCTGCTTTCAAAAGATGTTTTGAAAAGCGACCTGCTGCGTACATTCTTAACAAGTCATAGTATCACCGGCTGCGCGAGTGTTTGACCTCTACTTGCTATGTGCTGCGGACAAAAATCTGACATCAGCTTATTCCAACCTTAGCAACACCAAAGTGCTCTGACAAAGCTGACAGCAACAGGCTACTGCAATGCACCCACATCGCCCAGACGGACCCCCAGCGTGCTGAAAATGCAGCCAGTTTAGTACGTGAGCCACGTGCTTTGAATTTGGGTTGGTTTAATCCAAGTAAGAAACCCGATTAAAATGGGAGTCTTCTCTGGAGGTCCAATTTCTAGCTGTTTCCATTACTCCATATGCTTTCGTGTTGTATAAACATAACAAATGATACATACATCACCGTTGGGGTGACTTAAGAATCCAGTTTAAAGCTATAATGCAAGTCACTCAAGGCAGGAGAATTAGATTACGTTCTGAACAGCAAGAGCCAGCAACCGCACTGCATTTCACTCTTGGGAACATGATGTATCAAGGGGGTGATTCCTTTCTATTCCCAGTTTCTTCTTCTAATTTCTGCATTTCAGAACCATAACATTTGCCGTTTCTATATACTGATGTATAGATAAAATGAAAGAGAAGGACATGGTCTGATCGCGATGCCTTAACACAAGTATTAAATTGAAGAGAATTTCTGCTTCTAAACCAAGCAACACACCATCTCCACACCATGTACGTGTACTACGCTCTAGAAAACAATCCTGAATCTTTGTCTCTCATGTGCAGTCCAGGCACTTACAATGAGAGCCTTCTGAATTCTGCCTTGCAACCAAAGCCCTCTGTCCGTAGGCAGACACCTCAGCAGCAGCAGTGCAGGTTCCCAGCATGCCTCAACCTTGATATCTGGAAAGCCTCCGCTAGGGTGTAAGAAGATAGTTACAATTAAACATTTATACTGAGGTAGTGCTGAGCAGGTCAGTTCCACACTGTGTTAGGTGGCTTTTCAAAACTCGGTAATTGAATGCTGATCCCTGCCCCGAAGAGTTTACAGCGTAGGAAATCAAAGCGTAACACTTGGCATCTGTATACTGGGAATTAAACAAAGACCACCACTTTGAGGGTCTCTGGACTACGCACCTCGTATAAACATCCATTACCAGAAATAGTGGAAATTTTTAAATCAGCACCCTGGACTTTCCTACTACACATGTGTGCTACTGAGTCGTGTCTGAAGTACCCGCCGGGACAGCAAACACAGTGTGCAGTTTGTGCAGTGTGCTGACATCTTCTTGCTCAGTGTAAACCATTTTGGGCCCAAATATACCTTTTAGCGATCATTCTGAAAAGAAAGCCAGTGAGCACACAAACAGAAGCACTTACTGCATGCAAGTCACACGACCGAGGCAGTGCTGGCAAGAAGGGCTGCCAGTGCACCCAGTCACAAGCCAGGCATCAGCAGCTCCTCCTGCACAAGGTCACTTGAGGCTCCCGGACGACCCCAGGGAGGCACCAGCACACGTTGGCTATTGGGCCAACCGCTGCCCCAGGCAAACCCGTGGCATTCCCAATCTACTGACCCACATCTTTTCCTATGCAGATCGAGAGTTACGCAAGGGTGTAAATACAAACTCTGCCCCCAAACATGCAGGGGCCGTCTGCCCCACATGCATCCTCGGGGAAAATTCTCCACATTCCCCTTTTCCTGGGGGGGAAGGATAGGCCTGGGAAGGACAAGTCTCCACCCTCTCATCAGGGGGAATGCATTCACAAAAACTAAAGCATAGCCTCTACTTCTAATTTAGAAAAGGGAGGCAGCAATGCCCATGCTGTTTTGGTGATGTCCAAACCCAAGATAGAAGAGAGTTTCATCAAACCGGCTATTATAGCTCAAAGTCAGTTTGCTGTTTATCAAAGTCCTAAAATAGATGCACTGATCTTATAAGTACATCCGCAGGAATTTCGAGCACCAGAAAAAATACAAAGGCATTATTAGTATTTCAGCTTTTTAAAGTTTTCTGGCACCTTTTGTGCTATGAATGCTTGGGAGCTTTCAGCTGTGTATACCCCACATAAAACCTTCATCCAGTGAAATCTGAAAGAATGTTGATTTGAATGAAGCCATGTTTTCCACCTCTACATGCTATTTACACATCTATTGATTTATTAAACATGTCAAAGCAGCCAGAATGAGACACAATCTGTGTTCAGCTTGGCCTGCTTGATAGTTCTCCCCAGCTTTCATTTGCTGACTGTTGAGCGTTTAAGATGAGAAACCTTACCACTGACTCCAATCTTTCTTTCTTTTTGCCTTGGGAACCATGGAAAATCCCCAGTCACTAGATTTAAAGAGCATACATGTCCCAGGAGCTTTGAAAGCAGAGACTGGTTATGGCTCGAGGTGTGTTTAACAGGGCTACCGAGCTCACAGAATCCACCAATTTCTTCCTGCGGAGTTCACAATGGACATGGCTTGTTCCCAGGGTAACTGGCATCCATGGGGAGGTACAGATCACCTCACCCACCCCCAGGAAGTGGAGACAGACCTCCCACGAAGTGCAGGTAACGCTCATGCAAAAATAACCAGTTCTTCACAATTTAAAGGAAAGCAGGGTTTCCAACAATAACCTACATTTACACCAGGGAATTAGGAGCACGGTGATACAGCTCTCAGCCATTTCACAACACGGCTGTCAGGCTCCTGCCAGTTCAAGTACCGCTGAGGGACCTTCCTGAGCAGAAAAGCCATCTATCTGCTGTGAAAGCTGGACGTTGAGCCAAGACCTGTTCCACAAGCTGCCTAGGACCACAGTTTTGAAACTTACTTGGGAACTGGTAAGTTGTAGTGATGCCTGGTTGGATCACCAGATAAGGAAGAACCATCAACACCTGCAGCTGTTAGAAAAAGAGGCCAAAAGAAAAACATTCTCCAAGCCGAGGCACAAGTAGTATCTTCATTGAGAAGCACTTGTCATTGCACTCACACTTCTCCCCCTGGAACGTACAGACAAATCTCATAAAAGGGAGCCCTTAGTAACACAGTTACATCTCTCCCACATGCAGTTCCACTCTCTGGACCAGCAGCATTTCACCTGAAAAGCAACCCTCCTCCAACAGCTCTCCTTCCTCCTGTCCAAAAGCATCAGAACCTATAGAATGCAAAATCTTTGTTGCACTTACAAGTTGATGTGAACATCAATTCAGGATATCTTCAGGCTTTTGGAAATAAGGAGGGGACAGAGCTGGCAAGTACATGCACAAGATGCCCTAGCCACCTGTTGTCCTCAGTACACACACAGCTTCATCATCATCAGAAATAAAAGCGCACACAGAGGAAGAACAGCACACTGGTATTCACATCCAGGTGCTTCACGTCTGCTGAGAGATGATTTTAATCATCTGAATTTAATTTGATGAAGAAAACGCATTCTGTGTAGTGAACAAGGAACTTAAGCTAGGCTCTTTCCCCTGCCCAAAGCTGCAAGTGGACCAAATTAAAAGTGACGTTGCTCCCTAAAGGAAATGAAAGGAAGTACTGCTACTCAGTGTGCAAAATACAAAGCAGTTCTCCCTTGTCCAAGCAGCAGCGATAGCAGTGTGAAGGAGCACAGCCTCAACACAGGAATGGAATTTATTGCTGTGATGCAAGTACTCCAAGCAGAACACTCCCAGGCACTGATACATCTGCACACTGACATCACCTGCTGTAAGGAACGGGACTAACAGGGGCTCTCACGCAAAGCAGCTCATTGCACACGATAAAAGAAAGGCAGCTTCAACGTGAGCATTTCGTTCCCCTCATCTTTAGGGAGCAGGCATATACCTAAATTAACAACAAAAAAAAGTTTGTCAGCGGTTGACCATCCTGTTTTCCAAGGATGGATGATGCTGACAACCCATTCCTACAACACCTACAAGCAAGTTTGCACTGTATCGAGAAGGCATGTGCTATAGCACCTGTTAAAATCTCCAGCGGAAGATGATAACTGGAGGAGTCTTACATCTACCAGGGGCTGACACCTCCATTATTAACCACAACACACATTTATTTTCAGAGGCAAATTAGCAAGTCACCCAGGCACACCAGCACAGAAGACATCCCTAAGATGCTTAACTTTTTACTTAAAAAGTGACTGAAAAGTCAGAATTTCATTTTTCCAAGCCGTCAGCAATTGAACTGTCAAGTCCTTCAGTCACAGAGTGAAAGCAGCTCACCCAACACTTTCTGAGGGCTCTACACAAAGTAACATCCCTTGTGCAAACAGATCTTTACAGAAACACCGGACACGAGGACCAGGGGATGCCTTCTTCAAAGGCAAAAGTGTCCATCAAGATCCTAAGATTAAACATATGAGATTAAATGTGTAAATAAATTAAACACAAAACTTATTCTTTTTTTTGTTTTTTTGGGCGAGGAAGGTTAGATGCAGGAAAACGATGGAATTTCAACATTGCATTCCAGGTGCAGCAAAGGAGACGGCCATCAAGGTGTTAAAGGCCCCTCTCCCTAATGGTCCTTGGAATACCTGTTTCGGCCCAGGAGCCTAACAACGCCCCTGGGGGATTCTGGCAGCTTTTCTTTTCCCTCCCTCCAGCATCTCTGGGGACGGCCAGGGCTCTTCAGGTGAATCCTGCTGTTAAAACAGCTGCCTTTCTCTGCATCTTTAAAGAGGCATTCAGAATCCCTTAGCATTACTTAGTTGAATCACTCTGAATAAACAGTCTCCACCCATCAACTCCTTCTTTTGTGTAAAGCACCTATTCAAAGGCAGCCACCTTTATTGATTGCTAGGCTGGCCAACCTGAAAGCAGAAATACCACTATTAAAAAGAAATGCACAACAGGATACAGCAGAGCACCCGTGTTATTTCTAAAGGAAGCACAGGTCCAGGTGTTGCTCGGTCGCATCAGACAATTCATCTCTGTCTGCAGCGAGTATCTGAGACACAGCTGTGAGCTCAGGATCTCACTGACTCTTCTCCCTTTTGTCCAGGCCCTTTTCCTTGTTCTGACCATTTCCCACTGTTGCAAGAGAGCAGCACAAGACAAGCCAGCCACCCAACACGAAGCCACAGCATACGCTCCAAGTGGCAATTATTGGCACTTGTAACATTTCGTCACAAAACATCAGCAGGAGCTGTAAGCAAGTTCTGTCACCCTGCTGGGAGTGAGACAGGAAGGGGAAAGAGAACGGGATGCTCTGATGCTGCTGCCCCACACTCACTGCCACGTCCCGGGCCCTCAGGGCTGAGATAGGGACAGCCGGAGGGGAGGGGAGGGAGGGCTTCGGGTGGGAAAATGCCACAGCTGGCAGACATCAAAGATGAGCCACCAGAGCTCTTGCACTGAAAGCAAAGAGGCAATGCTCCTGAAATTCCTGTTCAGAAGTACCCCAGAGCCAGACCAGCACTTCCCAGCCCAACCTCACCTATTTTCATTTGTAATGGAACACTGATAACCAAACCTGACCCGGCAAAGCTCTCCAAGCCCCAGGCCCTTCCCAGCCCTACACAGGCAGCTCAGTTTTTGGAAGCATGGCTCTCAGGTGATGCACTGAGGGTACCCAAGCCCTGCCTGTAGAGATGCTCCTAAATGAAAGGCGGGAGGGGGGGGGAGGGGGAGAGGGCAGCTCCCACAGCTGCTCTTTTATGTAGGATATTAAAAACCAACACACACACAGAGAAAGGATTCCTCGTATGCCTCCCCAAAGAAAATCTGCGTTAAGTTCTGAACAACAACTTGAGAGGTCAGATCTCTCACCCAGCAGCAAGCAACTTGCTGCCTGTCATTTCAAAACGCAACTCTTCTCACCCCCAGAGTTTACTTTTGCTCCTCCAGATCCTCTTCCAAAGAGTTGCAGGGTACCTGAGCACTACATCCGCGATGAAGCTGCGCTCAGAGGAAGGTGAAGCAGCTCCTGGCTCCTTTCCAACGTGCCAAACACTCTTGAAGAAAGCGTATTTTAAAGCTGTAATCCCACGCTTTGCTCGGATCCAGAAAGGAAGTAAAGGGAAAAAGACACGGAGCAACAGGCGTTCCCAGAGCCGCTGGGAGAACTGCACGCAGCGCTGCCATCCCCCTCCCAGGGCAATTACCTCCAAGACAGAAAGCACCAGGTCGAAGAGGCAGCCGGCTCACGCTGCTAACACGGCCCAACAATGCGCTCGTTTTACAACGGCCTGCGTTGCACTGGAAGCAGCAGGCATGATTTCACACGTTGCAAGAGCGTACACCTAAAACACACATTTCCAAACCCAGGCATCATCCATCAAAAAGCTAAAAGGGGCTTTTTCTGCACGCGCACGGAGTTGAGCCTAACAGGATTTACTTGTTTTCTGCCCGTTCCTGGGGAGCCTCCGCAGTCCCTGCAGGCTGCTATCCAACATGCATCAGATGCTCCTGGAGAAGCGAGCAGCAGATAACTCTGCAAGGACATTTGCAAAGGGCAAAGAGAGTCCAATCCTGGTCACATTTAGGCATATTGGAGAAGGGTGGAATTACTTCTGTGCTTGGATATCCTGACTGCTCAACGCAGTCCTCCAGAAAGCCTTCTTCATGCTTCTAAGTAATTTCTGTCCGATGTTTTACCGTCTAAAATTTGTATTTGAAGTCAATCAAAAAAACCATTGTAACTTAAAAAGTGAATCCCTTACAAAAACACTCAGGTTAATTTTAGCATCCTTCTGTTTAGCTGCTTAGCAACACTTATCCTATGACCTTCTAAGCACCACCTACTTTTACAAGGGATAATGAATATAACCAAAGGGATTTATCTATATGTTTTTAATCTATACGATGCAAGTACACAAACAGGTTATACTTAAATAAGAAACCCTACTGAGAGCAATCCAAGCTGCATTTCTGCCTAAGAAGAAACTTTTGTTGGCTGAAGCCAAGCTATTGTTAGGGTTGCAGTGCAACTTCAATGCAGACCAAGCGATAACATCCTTAAGGACCGAGAGAAGCAGGACGCACGGCGGTGTCTGTTTGCCTTGGGAAACACTGCACTTGCCTTTGGTACCGAAGAAGATTATGGATATTACTCAAAGATCATTAAGACACTCGGCTTGCCCAGTTTTGAAACATCAAGCCTCTCCTGCACCCTCAAAATCACAACACGAAGGGCAGGGGGGCAGTGCGTGTTGCAAGGTATTAAGGACGGCTGCACAACCTGCAGGAGCTGAGTCAGAGCTCCTGCTCCAACATCCGCACAGCCCAGCTCTGGGTGAGGGAAAAAAAACACCAGCAGACACCCTGCTACTTTCTGCCTTAAAATGCATATTTTTTAGGGTCACTACTTATCGAAGGCAATGGGAAATAGTGGCTAGGAAAACAATCACTACTGGTGGACAAACAACAGTTTGACAACTGCCAGCTTCCTGCAAAGTAGAATCATAGAATCTTAGAACGGCCTGAGTTGAAAAGGACCACAATGATCATCTTGTTTCAACCCCCCTGCTGTGTGCAGGGTTGTCAACCACCAGACCCGGCTGCCCAGAGCCACATCCAGCCCGAGATTTTGAGCAGAGAAGGAAAGTAGAAGGAAAGGTTTGAGCCGTCCTCTGCACTGTACCCAGAGGACGGTGTGTTTCCAACCACTGATGCAGTGCTGTCCAGGGGTGGGATGCCGGCAGCAGGAAGGTGGAGCGGCAAAGGGGCTGCATCCCACCAGCAGGTGAGGGCAGCTCTGCTCCTTGGGCTGATGGGATGATGGGCTCCTGCTGTTCCTAGGTTTCTAACAAACAAAAGGGCCCATTCTTCCCCGCACATACCTAACACCCGTTAAGGCTAATGGGCATTATGCAGGCACACCGAGAGAAGACTGTATACCCCTAAATCTTCAAAGGGGAAAATTAGAACCTAAAACAAATATGGCTGGCCTGACCCTGAGTCACCGCATCCCTCTCACTCGCGCTGACCCGACGGAAAACAGGAACTGCGGTAACAAAACGCAGGGCTCGTTTCAGACCTCGATGCATGAGCCTCAGCCACCCTAACAGCTGTGTGCCGCGCGCTGCAGGGTGACAAGACGGCCTTAGTTAGCAACTGCTCCTGTTGTTAATAAGCAAAGTTTTTTTTCCCCAAGGCAGAGCACTGGAATGGCAGCGCACACCAACTGCGTGCTGCCCCAAACTCGGCCGTAGGACTCTGTTCTCCACGGCGAGGTGCAGGCAGGCAAAAAGGAGTTGGGATGGCACTGCTGTTCCCCATTTGCCCCGAACGCAGCTTGCCAAGGGCAGGATGCTGGCGGCTCGGGGAAGCAGCAGGGCATCAGCGGTTGGGCCTGGTGGTCTG